>LIAE01006365.1:97459-109069 GCA_002287525.1 Diploscapter pachys | reverse complement strand
CACCATCCAAGGGCCAAATTCCATATGTTGATCCGTTAGCGAAGGCAAGAACTCCCCTTAAATTCTTTCGTTAATTCAGTTTACAAATCGCCCGTTCGAAATTTGACCCATCCTTCTTCCTAAATAAAATTTGTCCTCCATCTGCCCTTGTGCTTCCCCCTTTCACTTCTCTCTATGACCATCTAATTTGCATATAACCGAGTATCTGCCTTTCTTTTACGAGTCTGCCTTTTCAATGGCGATTCTTCAGCGAGATTTATATGAAACGCGCCATGTTATTTATGACAAAATGATGGGGCCGGTTAAAAATTTATCGAAAATGGATAATTTATGCTCGGATCAAATCTTACCGCAAACCATTGCAAGACGACAGAGCCACAAAGCTGTTCTGATGTCCGGCAATATGTCCTTGATAGTAGCAATTCTCAACTCGACTATCCAATGGACGCTCCCCATTGCTATCCAGCTGCAAGAGAATATCTTCAAAGCTGTTCTTACGAAAAAAATTACCTTTCGAAAACTCGTCTGATTCAGAAAGATGAAGTTGTTCCTTTCGATGACGAGCTTCAGGCGCCCAACCGCATTACTTCTGATGACGATTGTCACATGCTGATAATGTTCCTGGGCCTTCAGGAAATAATTTCGAGTATCTAAAACGGAAATTCCTTGGGAAGTCGACGACTTTGAAAGATACCGATGCCTATTCGCTCATTTTTATCGCGGATTTGAAATGGGTGAACGACTTCATAGTCACCTTCGGGAATCCTGGCAATAAACTCCTTGTTGGTCTCAGTTTGGCGAAAATCCACTGAAATTTTTAAAGTGCGAAATAAATTATGAAAGATGCGCAAAGCGTTTCTTTTTTCCGCCCGAAAATTGCATAAAATATTGCCGATGAAATTCGGCTTTGATCTCGCCGACAACGGCGTGAAAAATCGCGAAGTTTCTCACTCACCTTTAGCGATAGCGAAATGAATGAATATCGATAGGACTAGAAAGAATAGAGGGTTGAAACTACACATTAGATTTGTGAATATCGATTAATTTGCTAGATGAAATCCATCGAATACCGCAGAATCATCTGAAAAACGATCATCGAGTTGGAATTTTGAAAGGCAAAATTGGATTTTTCGATGTTACGCAAAACTATTGCATATTCAATTCTGCTGCTGCAAACACACAGATGGACAGGATTAACATGTAGAAATGTGAGAAGGATTTCAAAGAGAAGAGGGGAAATGGACTCAAATTGTCCATCCCCGCTAGCCGCAAACATCCCCTTGGAACAGATGTTAGCGTGAAATCGTGAAAATCATCCCAACTCCGCGGGAGTTGTACGAAAGCTCAGCTTTCGAGCGGGATTTTCATGGATCCTTAAGAAAGTGACCGATGAATCCTATCGAAAATGTCTTAAAAATTCAGAAAATCCGCTGCGATATTGGACATACAAAACAAAGCATCAATGAAGGAATTGATGCATACAAATGAGCGAGATTTCGACTCGGATATATGATGAATATCGAGGAAATGCCATGAGACGTAGGGATTGATGACAGATGATAGATCGAGGAGCATGGAGAAGAGGCAGTGAAAACTGCGAAAACTCTCGAGCGTAACGAATTTGCATATTAGTCATTCGAGCGACGCCAAAATTGCGAGAGAAAGAAACTATGCAAATTCAGAAGGTGACAATTATGTCACAAATATGCAGATTTGGGTGAATATGTTTGACAATTTGACAGAGATTGTGTCCTGAGTAAAGGGTCTAAATGAAAATCTGTCTCAATGACTAAATGATGAATAAACTATCAGAGATGATGACATTTCGATATTCACGACAAAACAGCGCATAGATTCGAAAGAACGAATGCGTGAAATAGTCGTATTCAAATGAAAAGAGTGGTCAGGCGGACATCCGCTCGGACACACAGACACACAAAGTGCGTGATTGAGTCGACAAAAAGTGTGGAGAGAGACGTAGAGAATGGGATTATCGAATCAAGGATAAAAAATATGAGAGGCTCTCCACAAATGAGAAACTGCAAGACTCGCTTCAGACGTATATGAATTCTTAGTTTTTGCGCAAGACTAATAATTCATAATAACGAAAGTTTTTGCTGGAAGAGGAGCAGAGAATTGGAATAGATAAACAATTCACTCATTTCCGATACATATGTTGAAACTCTCATCTTTCGGGAGTATTCTCTCCTCCCAAAACGGGAAACGGTGAATATCTTTCAGGAGGCAATAATATGAGAAGCCCAGCGTAATTATGATTATTGTTTGACCGATCGTTAGTGGCAATGCCAATAAAAAGACGCATAAAATGTGCATTTCCAAAAGAGCTTCTGATCGTGCCGAATGTAGAAATAGCATATGATTCAAAGAGGAAGCAGAAATAATTGATTCTCTATGTACTGAACAATAATGAATGGCTCTACGAATTTGATGGATTAGCTATCACAAAGAAACTCTAGGAGATTGCAAATTCTAGAGATAACATTATGGAAAAAAAAACATTTAGACATTTCGAATTTGAAAATACAGAAAATGCATAATACCATAAAATACAGCGAAAATTAGCATAAATAAAGCATATATCTACGAAAAGCTGAAAATAACTAGCCCAAAGGAAATGGGTAATTTGGTTGCGGAGGGACCTCTTCTACCAAAGAGTAGTAGCCTTACTGAGGTCAATGCAAGGAGAAGAAGAAGGATATAAGACTGGTTAGAGATACAGAGAGAACCCAAATGTGCTATGTGAACGGGTTGATAGATAGAGATATTTCGAGAGAGCCCAGAGAGATAGAGAAAGCGTCACCCAAAGGCAAGGAATAGAATGGAAGAAGGGAGAATAGAGAGCCTCATATAAAGACCACGCCCACTCACTACGATTACGCTAAGGCGAAAAATTGGCGTGTGAATGAAATTCGTTTCCAAAAGTTCAAATCTGATTTTTGAAATATTGATGTGTATGGAGATTGAAATTTTCAATAGAAAAGTATATTTGATCTTTAGGAAAATATAAAATTTTCTAATTTAGATTAAGATACTTAAAAATATATTTTTGTAGAGATATATGTAGATCGTCTAGTTTATTTTATCTCTCACTTTTAGAATCTAACGACGATATCTCAAAATGAGTCATCCTAGATCTAGATCTGGACTTGGCTCATTTAAAAATGTCGAAATTATCCCACTTTAGAACAGAATATCCCCAACTGAAATTTCACTACTCTCACTTCAAGTATTTCAAAATACCATCAACTTTATTCAGAGAAGAAAATAGAAAACTCAATTTCGGTCATGGACTAAGTGGAAAATCATTTATTTTCGGTTATTATCTACTAACTTCTTAGATTACTGTATTGATAACCACCTAAAATGATAGAAAAATGAAAAATGCAAAGAAAACGCTGCGTATTTTGAAATACCCGCGACATGCGTAAATTGTGGCCCGTCGTTAGTTTCCCTCTTTTCCCCCTCCCTCTTTTCTCGCTCTTTCGCACGTACGCAATGGGCGCTGCATTGATCGGATTTTTCATCGATTTTCGCCCAAATTTAGTCGATTTATCGATTTTTAATATTTTCAGAATTCTCAATTTCATTTCCACAATTTCCATTGTTGAATTTGAAAATTTCATTTCATTTTTAACCGGCCTAATTTCTTCCGAATTCTTGAACTTTTGAACTTCAAGCCTTTCCTCTTGGAAATTGATTTTTTTTCATTTATTTCTTATCAATTATCAAAGCTTCATCTGACTTTCATAGAATCTAAGTTTTCAAATATGTTCTATACTCGATCGTCCATTTCCTCGTTCGATTTCATGCCGTTCGTGATTTTTTCTATTTTAATTTAAATTTTATTTCTTATCTTATCTTATCTTATCTTAGCTACTCTCTGAATTTCATAGGATTAATAAATTTCTAAAAATGCATTTTTTTATTCTGTAAAATTTCTCGTTCACCTTTATGTCGTTCGTGGTTTTTGTTTTATTTTATTTGTACTTTTCTAGCGATGTCATCTGTTGCTCTGCGTTCGCTCGCTCGTGGCCTGGCCAAGACGCCGGCGGCCGCATCAGCTCTCGCTCAGGTAAAATAATACATTAAATTATATTTTTAAAAAAAGTAACTTAGGTTGTGGAAAACAACATTTAAATTATTTCAAATTAAAATAATAAAACGAATAAATAAAAATTTTAAATCTTCCAGAACCGCGCCATCTCAACTACCACCCCAGTCGCGGCCGGCCACGACGATGTCATGGAGAAGTGGCCTGCTGAGAGTCAGTTTCTTATTATAATTTTATTAATATTTAATAAATAAAAAAAAATGAAATTTAAAAGAAATTGAAAAAATTGATCTTCCAGAATTCGACAAGCACTTCATCGACTACTTCAATCGGCCCGAGATCGACGGCTGGGAGGTCAGAAAAGGTGCGATTCCTTATTTTTCTAGAAATTCTTTGAAAATAAAATGATATTTTCAGCTCTGACGGAGTTGCACGACTTCGATGTCGTCCCCGACCCGAAGGTCGTCGAAGCGGCTCTCCGCGCGATCAGAAGGTAATTATCTCCCACTTAATTACCCTAATTGTCCCGATTTCAGAGTCAATGACTTCTCGCTGGCGGTGCGTTTCCTGGAGGCGATCAAGATCAAGTGCGGCCCTCCCAAGGCTCGTGAAATCGTCTACCCGTGGATCATCAAGGAGGTTAGAAATTTGGAAAATTAACATAGCTTGGAAAAAAAAACAAAATTAACTTGATGTGAACCTGTACTACAAGATTTTATATTTGAACAAGTGAGATAAAGTAAGAAAAATGGGTTGAAATTATAAACTTGAGTTTGATATGTTGGACGTGAAATTGATTGTTTCTGGGCCCGTACTAAACTCCCCTCAGACCAAGTTAGCCTCAGGTCAGGTTAACTCTGGCTCTCTCCCAAAGTGCCGAGGAGATAGAGTTAACCTGAGGTCAAGTTAGGGGCTTAGTACGAGTCTTGAAATTAAGCCTAAAATTGACCCTTCTACGATTTAGGTCCGACCGCTGCTCGACGAGTTGGGCATTTCGACGCCCGAGGAGCTCGGCTACGACAAACCAGAGCTCTACATTCCAAATCCCGAGTGGTACTGGGAGCACAAGTGGTACGCTAATTTCTCGATACTTGAGAATTTCCGAAAAGTAACAATTCTGAGTAATGAATTTTTCTGAGCATTTTTTTAAAATGAATTTTGAATATCTATAATTGTAGATGATATTTTTCGATTTAAGGCAGTGTCTATGAGAAAATTAGCTTTCTATAGAGGGCGTGAACCTCTGAAAGATCGTCTTAAAATTTAAATACAAATTTTATAAATAATATTAAATTTCAGGTATAAGACGTACGGCATGGACAAGCTGCCCAACTTCCAGATTTGAGTTGCTCGCTCCCTGTTCCACTTTTCTAGCTGCGAAAACGTAGATGGTTAGGATTCCACACCGATCCGACTAAAATCTATGCCACTTTGGCTCATAAATGGTTTATTTTTCTCTTTTGTAACATCGATATCAAGTTGTTTCTTCTATAAACAAGATGATATTTTACTGACTTCCCCCAGTCAGCTACTGTAGATTTTATGATCTTTTCTAAGTTCAGAACGAATAAAGATGGTTTGAAAATTCGCGATTTTACATTGGAATTACTAATAGTTCACATGTTTTATGCACCTCACATTATTTTTCTTTTGAAAATCTAATCGTAGAGTTTCGAATTTTTAAAAATAAAATGTGCTTCACGAAAGTTGGCTTTTTTAAATATTTGAAATTTTTTGTCAAGACCTTTGAATATTGTTCAAATGTGAAGTGCGTTTATTTAAGAGCCATTCCACGAATAACTAACAAGGGTCCGGACAATTGCAAGTGTCCCGGATCCGAACCAAACTTGTATGGTGGATACACCCATGAGCTCTAATCACAAAAATGCGGGTATTAGGCCCCGCCCCTTTTGTGAGCGGAGTTATGCTAATTTGAAGTTTGAAAATGACATCCATCAGAAGGTACAAGAAAAACCTTTTTTGCTTATCTTTAGTTTTAGCTTTGTCATTCCTCTTCGTTTCTAAATCGACGCAAGTGGGCACTAATTCGTTGCCAGTTTCGCCTACCGAAATACGCTCCGAACTCAGAGATAGAATTTATCTAACGCCTTGGAAGAATATAAAGTCATCATTATGAAGAAAATCAATTTAAATTGGAGACATTCGTCCTGAGCACTAGGTTCAAATCTGTGTAGCCTCTATGAATAATTGCATGTCATCAAAATACTTCAATGAAGAATTTGAACCAAATTTAAGTGATGGTAGGAATGTTTACACGTGCATGAACAAGGCATTTCAAGTTTGGTGTTCTTTGCGAAATACTATGATTCCCGTCTCGTCACTCATCTGCAGTTTAAATTTTAAGGAAGTAAGGTATGCATGCCCAGCTTCACCCGTCGATACTCGTCCCGGAAATAGAAATCAAATTGACCTGATTTCTCTGGAGAATGTTAAGAAGCTTTATTAATGAACCATAGCTTTCGATTTATTTTCATTTCATACACTCTGATAAAAATAAATATTTATTATTTGTACAGTTTTTATTTGAAAAATGAGATATCAGATAAGAAAGGTAATCAAGGGCATGCCATGCCAGTCCGTTCGTCCGTTTCGCAAACATAGTTAGTATTAATAGAACTGCCGCACTAAATATTGAGTATGATTTTAGAAAAAATTTTTTATAGGGTGCGTGATAGTTTCTAAACTATTTTCATGTGACTTTAATAATCAGAAATGATATTTCTTTCAAAATTTAATCTTTCTCTCTCTCTCTCTCCTCTTTCTGACTAGAAGATTTCATTACCAAAGCATATTATACATAGATTTGAAAATATTCGACCCGATAGGTTACTTGTAATGGGAAATACCGTTGCTGGTGTTCTTGGATTATTCGTCATCAGAATGCGAGAGAGAAATAAACAATAACGAATCTAGTATCGGGTCAAATCTCTCAAAACTGATCATACATATTTTCTCTTGCCTCTCACTTTTCTGCTTATTTTTTAGCTAAAATATTTCATACCGTAAAACCTGTAATAGATGCCTTGGGGCTTTTAATTTTCAACCTCTCAAAAAAGATTCTATTTTCAAACCTCATAACTCATTATTTAGACATCATATTCACTTGAAACTAGTAGAAAATATGCACTAAAGTCTGCAAAACATTAGAAAACACTTCTCAACATGATCTGAATAGGGTAATGATGAGTTCTGGCAAATCGACAAGGAAGGATTTCTATTGGAAATTGGCTTTCTAGTGAAGAAAAGATTCTATTAGAGAATTTACGGCATTTGTATTTTCAGATTAAACTTAATCTTACATCAATGTCGTCCCATAATCCCCGTAAATCGATCTAAAATGTTCATTATAAAACGGTGCATTTGGGTTGTTATTAGTTTTTGCATTTAATTTATTTTTCCTTGATCTAAGTCAACTTCAAAATCTCTTTTATAAGTGAGAAGCCGAGTACATTTTAGGAAATAGGTGATCACGATAATTCATCAAAATAGCATTATTACAAACTCTCAACAAGACGAAATTATTTTTAGATTTTCAAAAATGATCCACTCGGTATAAATTAACTCATTTTTGTGCAACGATATATTTTTTTATAAAAGGTAAACATTTAAATGGATTAAAAATATGACTCACACGATTACATCCCTCAGTTGTAAAATCGTTATCTGAAGGAATTTAGTAAAGCGCATCGGGAAATTGAAGAACTGATTTTCATAAATGCACTACTATAAATATGGAGATTTAGTATTGCAGTAGTTGTGCATTTTTGGAAATCTAATTCTTCTTCCACTGCGATTTAACTAAATTTCTTACCGGGCTGTCTAAATATAATTAATAATTATCCACTAGTTGAAAATTCAATCATTCATTATATCTTATTCTTTTTATATGTATTCGAGGCCTGGATTTATGTAGTGATCATGACTTGTGCTGATGCGCACGAATGTTCGAGATTCGTCGTGATCGTCATACGAGAATCTCGATCAAGCCTTAACATTCGCGACATCAGCACGAGCCATGCCCACTGTTCCAATACAGATCTCTACAAGAGTCGAGGGTACTCTTGGTATAGATTTGTGATTCAATTATCCAATTAAAACCATGGTTACAGAGAAATTTTTTTACTTACCCAGTGACAGTATCCCAAAGAGGACACGCATATTCCACGCCATCATTGTTTTGTTGACGCATTCCCTAAATTTTTATAGATAAAAATACAGAGCGGTGAAAAGTATGAAAACAAATATCCTTGAACTAATCATAGTAGGCAACCTGGAAATGTAGAACGATAAACCATAGGAGCATACGAAATAATATGGTAAAAGATGTTCTGGTCTACTCTCCCCCTCCCCTAACCCTTTGCTATTTTCGTATGTTTCTATCGTTCTACTTTTCAAAATTGCCTATAAGTAGAATATGACTCACAGTTGTATCCCCTGCGATTTTACGTGCATCAATTAGAACGAAGGTGTCAGGGGAGGGGGGAATGGCCATATTCGACACTGCTGAAAAAGAAGAAAATCAATAGATGATTTTAAGAGTAAATATCAGTAAGGACCAAAGTCGGTGTTTCCAGGGGTCTGTCGATTTGGCTGATTTTCACGTATATATTGTTCAGTTTTTCATAGGCTATCTAATGCTGAAAACCCCACTTGATATAGTTCAGAAATAAGGAAGTTATGAATTTTTGAAAATTAGCTTTTCACAAAACAGGTGGTTTTATGGGTATGGGTAATTTGTTTCGACTCAAGAGTTATACCAAACAAAACCATAAGGTAAGGAGAGCACCATGCAAAAAATCGTACTCAAATTGGATGAAAAATAAAAAAAAAACTATTCAAAAAAGTGAACTAGGGAGAAAAACTTGAAACGCCCTGTACAAAAAAAACCCTAAAAATGGAGTATATGGGCCATAGCTCTCTTGGATGTGAAAATTTCTGGATACTGTCTTCACAAAAGTTGCTCAGTTTAGTGAGCTCTATCGATTGGTATACATGTTGTGGGGTCTGGCCCTCAAAATTGAAATGTCGATTTTTGGGTCGCCAACTTTGGTGCAATGGTGAAGTGTAGGGTCATACCTAACCTACCGATTTTATGACTGATATTAGGGTAATTTTACCTGGAGAATCCGAATATGCAATAAAATTTTGCTGGCAAATAACAAGTCTCCGAGTTATAGCCGATTTTATGCAAAAAATGCATGTTTTTAAAACTGCCATTTTGTACCATTTTGTCTTTGAAACCCCCTCCAGCCCCAAACAAGTGACTGGCCCCCCTAAACCATTCTATTTTTAGAAAGTGCATTCCATAATTATATTTATCCTTTTTAAATTTTTCGAAGATCTCTTATAGCAAAAAAGTTTTATTTGTACCCCTGAGGGGTGTCAAATCGTGAAAATGCTCAACTTTGATCCCCACCTAGCCCCGTCCACTTTTGGGGGCGTGGCCTAATTTTCACTTTTTTGTGATTAAGATCCTAGGGGGTCTCCAACGATATCACCCGTACCGGCTTGATTGACTTTTTAACCTGTGCCAAGCTTTCTGTTCGTCTTAGAAATAATACCTCTTAATACCGTAAAATGAAGAAAATAATTTAGAAATCGAGTGTTCCAAATTAGTTTATACATTAATAAATTCCCATGAAATTCCTTACCATAATTATACAAGTCTAGGCCTTGCTGTTGGCTATAAACCCTTGGCAGATGGCACGTTGAGCATAATCCCTCGCAGGCCGGAGTTGCCATATCCCAACTGAACTCAAAACCGACATACTGTAAAATCCTTGCTATTCACAAAACAAAATTAAAACGACAATAATATTCAGTGGTCACCTGATAGCATTTGCCGTCAACAAATTCCCAGTCAGTAGGACATTGTGCAGCTGAAATGGTTGAATTTAGATTTGAAAAACGTTTTTGTTTGAAGAAGAGGGCATTTTCCTTTATTCTCTAATCATAATGAATTATTATTGAGGAAGAGTAAGATGATGCTATTTAAAAAAAAAACGATTTGGTCGTTTATTCATGTAAATTTGATGTTGATACCTAAGTTCGGTTGAAAAGAAGTGATAACGCTTTCTTTGTAATTCATACACTATTCCTACAAATTTAATGTATGAATTTGAGTCGAATTTAATGAATGAATATGCTCCCGAAAGTCACGAATCTCTCGGAACATATACAGTAGTTTTTTTCCAGAAAACAATGATTCCTCTGAAGATGTCCATGAAATTTATGGATTCGGAAAATAGATTTCCTCTTTGAATTGATAATAAGATGGTTGGCTTGAAAAATTGTTAAAACTTACCACAGCAAGCTGATGGAGCTGAATTTGCGAAGCAAAGATCGGTTGGAGTACCTAAAAACAAAATTTAATGTCAATTTTCAAGAAAATGGTACGAGAATATTTTCATAGATAGTCTATCAAGATTTAGGCTCAAATTGAAGCTAGAGATATCTATTGTTTATTCACATAAAATTTGAGGCCGAACAACACCAAACATGATACTGTACCAAATGGTAACGACCCATATGGTACCACAGTAAAGTGATAGCACGGTACTCTAGGAAGAAAAAATGAAGTATTGCCCCCCAACTACTATATTCCGAAAAGATTTTTCGAATTCGTTTGATTTTCGAAAAGTTATGAATTTTTGAAAAAAAAAATCTTCTAAAAGTTCGATATAGAATAATTCGGGCTGCGAAGCGGCCTCTAGACAGACAAGTGAGTGGCCGTGAACGCAGTCTATCTAATTAGTTGATAATTTCATGAATCGCCTTCGACAGGCTTGCTCGAAATTCACTTTTTAGGACGGGAATGGATCGATTTTGGAAAATTGGGACGAGTAATAACGGGTCAAATTTTCTTGTGATGGAAAAGGAATGGATGAGATTTTTCAAGTATGGGATGGGGATGGATGGGAATGAGCGAGCACGAACGGGGGTAAGGAAAATAGTCAAAAACCTGGGCGAACTGGGGACGGAGACGGGGATAGATCAATTCGTAACAAGCCTGATTGCCTCGCTTTTGCATGGGGCAGTATTTGCACTCTCTTTGTTTAGAATACCTGTAAAGAGATAAGAAAACTGGATTTATTTTAACTTATTTCTTTATTTTAGAAGATTACATAATTCCTTAGAAAATAGGGTCTGCTTGATTTGGAAAGAGTGAATTCAGCCGAATCACATGGGGCTCTGTGAAGAGGAAAGAGTGAGAGATAATAAGGAAACGGTCTATTTATATGGACGCTAAATTAATAAAGTGGAGAAATGTTAGACAGATTGCTTATAATAAATCATCTTGTAAATTTGGCCTTGAAATTTAGAAATTGAAAAGTGAAATGAATTATTTCACGACAGTCCCCAAATGGTTTTACCCAACCTATAATTTTCTATTCTAACTAACCTAGATTTTTTACATTTTTACTTTACTTCAAATCTTCCCATTAGTTAGTGTCATCAAACATTCCTAACAACGGTATCAGCCGGAAAGTTAAACCCCTATCTTATCTTTCTGGACA
>LIAE01006365.1:24121-80482 GCA_002287525.1 Diploscapter pachys | reverse complement strand
AATTCCGAACAACTCTGAATAAAATACCAAACGGCTGATTGTGAGAGAAGTCATATTCTGGTTGTGCTGAAGAACGACTGACTATTCTTCAAAACCGTAAAACCTATGATAGAAATCCACCCTCAAATATCAAAATGGTAAATCTATACATTGCCCAACTCAAATCATCTCAAGAAGTGTTTTATAATATTCTTTAGAGAGTTTGGAGTGGATTCAGTTTTGATTTGAAGTGGTTACGATCATTAGATGGTGAGTTATGGTGGTTTGAAAAATTTCATTCTTGTTCAAAAATAGGAGGTTGAAAAATAGAAGACCATTTCCTTCAATTAGAGGGAATATGATAATCATTTTTAGCTTAGAATATCTATCATTATTTTCATTTTTCTATTTCCTATTGAAATAAATTTGAACGCTAGTAGAAGTACAATTTTTCAGTTTTTTCACGGTTGTCAGGTTCTCACTATCATTAGAAAACTAGCAAACAGTCTAGAAGCAGCAAGAAAAAAGATTTAGGGATTATAGAGAGATAGTGAGAGAAGTAGCGAGGAGATGAGAACATTCTTTTTCTTATATTTTCTCCAAAATTCCCACTCTCTCACTATTCCTTTCGAAGTCCATCGCTGTAACTGCTTCTGGCGATTTTTTCAGCAGCTGATAATGCTTGTCAGAGAAAAAGTTAGCCGACCGAAAACAGGCTCCTCAGCCAAGAGAGGCCAAAGATATTCAGTTCTTATCAGTCAGAAGAGGAAGAAATAGCGTTGAATTAAGAGAGAGAATTATCTCCTTATTCTCTTATATCCAAGCATTTCATGTCTCTTAGAATCGGAATGAAACTGCGATGATAGTCCTCGATTTCTTGATTTCGTCAGAGGTGACCATAAGAAAGACAGATTAACCAGACCGATGGACAGGTTCTTCTGACAGATAGAGAAGAGCGACTGTCCTATCAGTTAGAAGAAAGATGAAATAGTAGGGGATATGAAGAGATTTGCTTCTCTTTTTCCTTGTCTGTCTCTATTCGGCTTCCATACCTTCCTAAATATATCGTCGTCGATTACCTCCCCGATTTCTGTTTGGAAAGGAGACGCTTATTGAATAAAAAATAAAAAAATCTCAAGCAGTTCCAAAGACAGAATAATGAAAAATAGAATCAGCACGGAAGAAAATGAACATAAAAAATACATGTTATAATTGACGAAAGTTGACTAGAGTAGAAGTAGGAGTCAACTCAAATCTGTCATAAATGAATGATCCGAATTAGGCGTTCGAATTCCGGACTACTTAGGAAAGTTTGCCCTCGGTGAATGCAATTTTCAAAAAGTATATAATATGTAAGAAAAAATTGAGAGAACACCTGAAATTATGATTTTTATATAGAATGTACTAACAATAGGATAGGAAAGACATTTTCAGTTGGAGATCTCTTGGTTGAACCTCTAAATAGATACCTTGTCCTAAGTTTAAAGTAGAAATTTCGAATTTTTCGAGAAATTTTTCATTTAGCTCATCTTTGTGATAACAACTGGCGAATTGATGAAGTATTGCGATCAAAGGAGAATTGTTTAAGTGTGAGAATGCTGGAAAATCGAAATTAAACTAGTTCTTTATACATATTTTTTAAATCCGTCCCATTTCTCAAGCTTTCGGATGAATGATATTTCATAAATCACGTTTTTTCTTTCAATTTTGGCAAATATTGATATTTAGATGAGCAAAATTCGTAAATACTAAATTAAGACAAAATTTCGCTTCGAATTTTCTACAAAAAGGATACTATTGTAGCCGTCCGACAAATTGATCACTCTCAAAATTATAGTTAGAAAAATTAGAATACGATAAATTAAGCAATAATGTCGAGAGGAGTATAAATAGCCACGCTTGGCATTATCAACCATAGCACATTCAAAATCAGAGCCATAAACAGCAATGAATACACGAGGAGAAATGACCGATGCTCCATCGACTCACAGAAATGAACTGATCTACTCTTTCATTTATCCATTTTTCATACAACAATAAATTGCTAATTTTGTATCAGAACACATTCAGCAGTCATTGAGAGGTTACTTTCCAGCATCAGCTCACAATGGAAAATGACTACCTATGTTTGCGCATTTGAAAATTGCACAAATTAGTATATTATCAATTTTTAGCCAAATCAAGATCAAACCCCAGTCAGGCTGGTCAAAGACTAATTTTAAAAGTTCAAAGTCAAAGACAGATAAAGTCCCCAAAAGCCTTCAAAGACAAAGAATTTCAAAGATAAAGATTTTATTCAGTCCTAACCCTAATAGAATCTACATGTTGCACACTGCATGAAAATTCTCTACCCAACGCAAAAATCTCATCCAAAACGGATTATCACATCGCCATATATAAGCGTGCGCACACAAACACGTAAACAGATAAATAATTGAAAAATATTAAAGGTAGATTTGGCCATATCCCGAAGATCTATGTGCCCATCAGGTGAAAAAGCTAGGATTACACTTTTGAATATGCAATTTTTGGCGGGAAACAGCGATGTCCGGATATTTCCGTTTACCTAAAAACCCATTTCCGGTCACCCCTGGTTTTAAGTAATCAAGCTTTAGCAGGATTTGTTTCATCAATTATATTTGATGAAGAAAGTTATGTCAACTAGATTATTTAAATTACATATTTATTCACAATAGTTCTTAGCAATTGACAATATTTGTTTGAATAAATATAAAATTGACAGATAATTGAGAGGCAATAATCTAAAGTATGACAAAATGAGTTTCTAATAATTACATTTCGTTAGTTTTATCGAAAAGTTATGGTATGCTATTCGCTGATAAGAATACCGAAATAATGTACAATATTTACATTGCTAAAAGAGATTCTGAGAAATCGCCTCCTAAAGGGATATCAATTAGAAGGGAAGGCGATTGCTGAAAATGGCGACGCATCATGGATGGACTGTCTGCGTCAACGCTATTTCGTCGATTTCTAGATGACTGTCCATCTCTAATCATGGCACCTGTATCACTATAAAAGCTGCCATCGGGTGATATCCCTTACCGCCAGGCAAACTCCGTTGCCCTCTTTCATCTTGCGTTTGATTTTATCGTTTCCGAATTTCTTCCGTTCAACACAATGGCAGGAATAATCTTCTTTCTGTTCCACGCTTTATTCGCCGTTGTTAACCCATGTTTTCAAACAGTACCAGGTAATCTTTAGATCAATTGACATTTATCTTGTCAGCATTTTAGGAGACGGCGTTACAACAATACTGCCTCCCTCCACGTCTACAATGCTTTCCACCGAAATGACAGAAACAACCACTCTGATTTCCACATCGACGTCTACAAGCACGTCCACATCAACATCTACAAGCACGTCCACATCGACGTCTACAAGCACGACCACAAAATTCATGTAAGTCAATATCTATATAAGTCTTTTAAACCATACCCAATAATGATTTAACTAACATTTTTGTCGATTTCCTCACACAGATATTATCGATGTGTCTAGATCAGATTCTCCCTGAATAGCAGTCTTCCAAATCGCTAGCATCAGAATAAGCAGTAGCTAGGGAGGGAGAAAGAGGGCCCCATTTCATAACAACGCGCAATAATGTCCAGAAGGATGAGATGGGGGTTTATCTTTCCGGCTGATACCGTTGTTGGGAATGTTTTATGACACTAACTAATGGGAAGATTGGAAGTAAAGTAAAAATGTAAAAAAAAAGAATCTAGGTTAGTTTAGAATAGAAAATTGTAGGTTATGTAAAACCATTTGGGGACTGCCGTGAAATAATTCATTTCACTTTTCAATTTCTATATTTCCAAATTTCAAGACCAAATTTACAAGATGATTTATTATGAGCAATCTGTCCAACATTTCTCCACTTTATTAATTTAGCGTCCATACAAATTAAACCGCTCCCTTAGTATCTCTCAGTCTTTCCTCTTCAGAGCCCCATGTGATTCGACTGAATTCACCCTTTCCAAACCAAACAAACGCTACTTTGTAACGAATTATGTAATCTTCTAAAACAAAAAATAAATCCAGTTTTCTTATCTCTTTACAGGGACCCTAAACAAAGAGTGCAAATACTGCCCCATGCAAAAGCGAGGCAATCGGCTTTTTTTTTACAAATTTATCTATCCCGTCTCCGTCCCCGGTTCGCCCAGATTTTTGGTTATTTTCACGTATCCCCGTCCGTGCTCGCACATTCCCATCCATCCCCATTCCATACTTGAAAATCTCATTCGTCCCTTTTCCATCACAAGAAAATTTGACCCGTTATTACCCGTCCCAATTTTCCAAAATCGATCCATTCCCGTCCTAGAAAAGTGAACCTCGGGCAAGCCTGCCGAAAGCGATTCATGAAATTATCCGACTGTCGTTTTTCGACGCCTGCATTTTGGGGCTTATCATTTTATCTTCATTATTTCCCATATACGTGCCTTTTGACCATTCTATCCCCACCCGATGGATTTAGTGGAACTGAAGAAAAAAATCAATTATGTTGATGACCTTAGTCTACATCGAACATATATTTTTCGTCGAGGAGATAAGCTTTAGGCCATCTCCGAAAGAATCCTCTTTCTCAAAAACGGTTCATCCTATCAAGGTTATGATCATTTTTGTGCGGCAATTCGTTCCTGCAGCTGCCTTCCCAATTTTTTCCGACAGGGAAGCTGCACTGCGTTTACACCAATTAATTTAATTAGGCTTGAAACTCCCTTAAAATGTTACCAAATGGTAACTTGACCATATGGGTCGTTACCATTTGGTACAATACCATGTTTAGTATTGTTTGACTCCAAATTTTATGTGAATAAATAGTAGATGTCTCTAGCTTCAATTTGAGCCCAAATTTTGGTAGATTACCTATGAAAATATTCTCGTATCAGTTTCTTGAAAATTGACATTAAATTTTGGTTTTTTAGCTACTACACCCGACCCTTGTCTCATACCTCCATTAGCTCAATGTGGTAAGTCTTAACAATTTTCAAGCCAACCATTTTATTATTAATTCAAGAGGAAATCTGTTGCCCGAGTCCATAAATTTCATGGATCTTTTTCAGAAGAATCATTTTGTTTTCGGGAAAGACTACTGTATATGTTCTGAGAGCATGTTCATTCATTAAATTCGACTCAAATTCATACATCTAATTTATAGGAATAGTGTATGAATTACAAAGAAAGCGTTATCATTTCTTTTTAACCGAACTTAGCTATCAACATCAAATTTACATGAATAAACGACCAAATCGTTTTTAAAAAAATAGCATCATCTTACTATTCCTCAATAATAATTCATTATGATCGAAGAATAAAGGAAAATGCCCTCTTCTTCAAACAAAAACGTTTTTCAAATCTAAATTCAACCATTTCAGCTGCACAATGCCCTGGCGGTTTTAGTTTTGTCAACGGTAAATGCTATCAGGTGATCACTGAATATCATTTTCGTTTTGTGAATAGCAAGGATTTTACAGCGTTTTGATGTTGTGGTTGATTGGAACACAGCAAGTGCGAACTGCAGGGAATTATGCTCAACGTGCCATCTACCGAGGCTTTACAGCCTGCAGGAAGGGATGAACTTCTATAATTATGGTAAGGAATTTCACGAGAATTTATTAATGTATAAATTAATTTGGAACATTCGAATTCTAAACTGCGTGTTTTTTCCATTCTGCAGCATTAATAAGACTACTCACAAAAGGAGTTAGTGATTCGAGAGGCCAAATCAATTTTCAACATTGATTTTAACGTTTAAATTTGGTATCAGTCTGATCATCGGAGTCATGCTGATCTCAAAACTTTTTAGATCTCCGAAAATGATCTATCCTAAGTAAAGCTATGACTATCTTTGTAGAGCGAACCTTTCCTGCTGTAGTCTTCTCACATTTTCAGACAATAAACTCCGCCTGCTATTTATTAAAAGGATGTAATTTGACGTAAAACCCATTCAAATTATGCCGAAACTGGCCAAAATTTTTTACTAACTAAATTTTATCAAAAATTAAACCGGATAAAATTAAAATCATCTATCGATTTTCTCCTTTTTCAGAAATTTCACAGATCCCCACTCCCGGTAACCCCCGAACTTGGATTGATATACAAAAAATCGCAGGGGATACTACCGTGAGTCATCATTCTACTTATAGGCAATTTTGAAAAGTAGGACGATAGAAACATACGAAAATAGTAAAGGGTTAGGGGAGGGGAGGATAGGCCAGAGCATCTTTTGCCATATTATTCGTATGTCCTATGATTTATCGTTCTACATTTCCAGGTTGCCTACTATGATTAGTTCAGGGATACTTGCTTTCATACTTTTCATCGCTCTGTATTTTTATCTACAAAAATTTAGGGGATGCGTGTAGAAGACAGCAATGGTTGTGAATATGAGACTGCCTTTTGGGATACTGCAAATGAGTAAGTAAAAGTTGCTTTGTAACCATCGTTTTAATTGGATAATTGAATCAAACATCTATAGCAAGAGTACCCTCGACTCTAGAGATCTGGATTGGGACAGTGGGCATGGCTCGTGCTGAAGCCGCGAATGTTAAGGCTTGGTCGAGATTCTCGTATGGCGATCGCGACGAATCTCGAACATTCGCGTGCATCAACACAAGTCATGATCACTACATAAATCCAGGCCTCGGATACATATAAAAAGAATAAGATATAATGAATGATTGAATTTTCAACTAGTGGATAATTATTAATTTATTTTAGCCAGCCGGGTAAGAAATTTAGTTAATTGCAACGGAAGAAGAATTAGATTTTCAAAAATGCAAATACCGCAACACCAAATCTCCATATTTTATAGTAGTGCGTTTATGAAAATCAGTTCTTCAATTTCACGATGCGCTTTACTAAATTCCTTCAGAGAACCGAGCAGATGAGGATTGTGGAATTGTGAGTCATAATTTTAATCCATAAAAATGTTTACCTTTTATTAAAAAAATATCGTTGCACAAAAATTAATTAATTTGTACCGAGTAGATCATTTTCGAAGATCTAAAAATTACTGTCTTGTTGAGAGTTTGTAACAATGTTATTTTGACGAATTACCGTGATCATCTATTTCCTAAAATTTACTCGACTTTTCTATTTGTAAGAGATTTTGAAGCTGACTTAAATCAAAGAAAAACGAATTAAATGTCATTAAATTCAGAAATTAATAATAACTCAAATACACGTTTTATAATGAATATTTTAGCTAGAGAATGCTGATGGAGTATGGGGCGACCATTTTGTAAGATTAAGTTTAATCTGTAAAAATACGAATGCCGTAAATTCTCTAATAGATTTTTTTTATTTTTGAGAGATTGAAAATTAAAAACTCCAAGGTATCTATTACAGGGTTTACGATATGAAATATTTTAGTTAAAAAATAACTAGAGAATGGAAGGCAAGAGAAAATATGTATGATCAGATTTGGGAGATTTGACCCGATACTAGATTCTTTATTGTTTACCTCTCTCGTACATCCTGATGACGAATAATCCAAGAACACCAGCAACGGTATTTCCCATTAAAAGTAACCCATCGGGTCGAATATTTTCAAGTCTGTGTATAATATGCTTTGGCAAATGAAATCTTCTAATCAGAAAGAGGAGAGAAAAATCAATTTTGAAAGAAATATCACTTTTGATTGTTAAAGGCACATGAAAATAGTCCAGAAACTATCACACACCCTATAAAAATTTCCTAAAATCATTCAATATTTAGTGCGACCTTCTGTTTGGTAGTGCATATACCTGCGAAACGAACGAACGGCTTCCCGGGCCATGCACTCCTTGATTATCCTTCTTGTCTGATATTTCATTTTTCAAATGAAAACTGTTGAATAAAAAATTTTCATTGTTATCAACAAGTATGAAATGAAAATAGATCGAAAGCTATGGTTCACTAATAAAGTTGCTTAACACTCTTCAGAGAAGTCATATCAATTTGATTCAAATTCTTCGTTGAAGTGTTTTGATGTAATGCAATTACTCATAGGAGCTACATAGATTTGAACTCAATGTTCAGGACGAATGTCTCCAATTTAAATTGGTGATTTTCTTCATAATGATGACTTTATATTCTGCCAAGGCGTTAGATAAATTCTATCTCTGAATTCAGGGCGTATTTCGACAAACGAAACTGGTAACGAATTAGTGCCCATTTTCATTGATCTCGAATAGCAGGAATGATGAAGCTAAAATTAAAGATAAGCAAAAAAGGTTTTTCTTGTACCTTCTGATGGATGTCATTTTCAAACTTCAAATTAACATAGCTCCGCTCACAAAAGAGGCGGGACCTAATACCCGCATTTTTGTGATTAGGGTCCATGGGTGTATCCACCCATATAGGTTTGGTTCGGATCCAGGACACTTTTGCAATTATCCGGACCCCCTTTGATAGTTGTTCTGCTTATTCATAGAATATCCCTTCATATTAGCTAAATGCTTTAAGTAAATCGCTTCAGACATTGTATAACTATGCTTAATCGAGCAAATAACTGCTCCGAGAATGTTATCAGAATAGCATTATCGCACGTTGCACTTTTATCACTGGAAAGTTTAGAATTTATCCTTAACGCTCTAAAATCCGACGATTTAAAAAATACTTTTTATTCATTCATCGAATGTTTATTTTTGTCATTCGTTATACTTTTGTCGTCCTTTATAAAAGGGGAAAAAACTCTTCTAGCAATCAATTTACCTCGTCCAATTTTCTTGCTGCCATTTCTGCCTAAATGCCTGGTAACGTAGTCAAAAATCCGCTTTTTACTGCATTCTGTTTCATTGACTAATATTGCTTTCTCGAGACAATTTCATTGTAAGGATTTCTAATTTAGTTTTCTGCACATATTTTGAGACAATTATTCTGGGTTTAGTTTAACGCACTTTAAGAAGGTGAATTTATTTAATTTACTTTTTTCCATTTGTATAATGTCCGTTGGCCGCCGATTCGTTACTGGGGCAACGTGATAGAGATAAGGCAGCTATATTTCATAAGTAAGAGAGATAAGACATCGAAGAAGTGGAATAGATAGGGACGTGTGAGTGAAACAATCGTTTTTCGCCCATTTCAAAAAACACCACAATTTCTTCGAATAGCTACAATTTTCTCTTGCTCGAATCTTGTTATTTTCTCGAGTTATTTTCGATTTTTCCATTTAGCTATGACCGAAAGGATATGCTGAGAAGATACAGTTCGCACGGGCTTCAGACGGTTTTACTGTCGCCGAACCAACGGATCACGATTGGCTCTGATCCTCACGCAAACATCCACATTCAGGTGACTGATTTTACTCCCGTTTTTTTCCATAAACGGGTATTTTTTCTAGCTTCTCAGACTCTTCGTTTTCAACACTCTAATCTACACTGGCCAAGAGCATGACGTAAAAAAACTGCGTCCTCTCATATGGTAGCGCGGTGTAGTGGGATAGTGAGCTAGATTTTTGCCCTTCCTTGAGCAATAATAGGTGATAGATCGCAGGATTGGAGAACGCAGAGTAGCTAGAAAAAGCTGTCCCTGAGAAAATGAGAATATTAATTTTCCGTCAGAATAATAATGTTGTATACTTTTTGCATCCCTCCTTTCCTATGTCCTGATGTTCTTTTTTCGTCTGCAGAAGTGTTATTTCACTCGGGGTGAATAGCTTACACTTCTGGCATAGACGAAAAAGAAAGAGGGGTGAAAGAAATAGCATAGGAAAAGATGGACGGGGTGCGTACAAAAGCGAGTTGCAAAGAGTGTGCAGCATTGTCGTTCTGACGGAAAATTAATGCTTCTTTTTCTTCTTCTTCACAAATTAATATTTTTCAGTCCAAGGGTGTGGCGCCGATACACGCCTCAATCGATTTGTTGCCCATTTCTGGGAGCTTCTGGCTCAAGGACCATTCTCTAACGTCGCTGACGAAAGTCAATGACTCCCCAATTTGTGGGCAAGTCGAATTACGAACTGGCGACACAATCCAAATCGGCGACAGCCAACCATTCGTATTCGACAGTTGTAATATCATTCCAACTCAGGTAATTTTGCAATTTAATTAAAATTTCAATCCGAAGCAATATTTTGGCAGAATCATCCATTCAATTCCTACCAAGGGCGTCTATCAATCGACAGAGACACTTATGATCGAGCTAATCTTTCACTGCCAATACTTGGAGTAAGCTATTGTTCTCGTAGAAATGCTCTATTTAGTATCAAATTTAGACTCAAATCCGACCTAATTCATCGGGATTTCGAGCTATTCGAGGGAGGAATGTAAGCCACGACCCATCTCGAACTCATTCCAGAAGCAGCTCGAAGTTGACTGGCACAGGTGCGAAAATTATAAATTAAGTTTTATTTCGCATTGAAGTTGTTTAGAGGAGCCACGGTACACAGTGTCGATGCCTACGAATTCAGTTACTCCAATGAACTTCGTGGGTAGTTCTCTATCCGACGACAGTATTGAAGAGTCGAAGGCAGTAGGTTGGTGTTGTTTTCCAGAATTTAAGAATATTTTTTCTCCACTCAGGACTTCGTCGCATACCAGGACCCAACAGACGTCGTCCGCCTCCCGGGAATCATCGGATTGGAGACAGTCTTCTACAGAGGGTGGTCAGACTACAAGCGGAATTATCGGAAAGAGATCGAGAAGTAAGATATTCGTTGTTGAAAAGCACTCTCGAATTAATCCTGACAAAAACTACATCTATGCGAAAATAGTGAGTAATCATTTGCTTTTCAGATTTTCGAGCTCCGTCGGCTACAAAATGGGCACAGAAGCGATGGGAGATTGTCTGCTGATGTGAGCGTTGTTCATCTATAGCTTTTGATCTCAGAATTAATTTAGTCGCTGCCATATGTGAATGGAAGTCGCCCTGAAGAGAATGGGGGAAATGTAGCGTTTCGTCTCAAGGCCTACCGAGCTTTCTTGGGATGCTTGGTCTCTCAGCTTGGGGCATTCAATGACCGAGTGTTGAAGAATCCGCAAAAGGACTACGCCGATGTCTTCGCTTCATTCCAGCGAGCTTTGGATGAGCCTTTTCAAGCGAAATTATTCGTAAGTTGATGATCTTCGTTTGGAGCAATCGACGAATTAATGATCAGGAGATCGAACGACGATGCGAGGAGGAGTTTGAGGAGTCCGGCATTGAGAAGGACCAGCTGCTCAAGCTGAAAGACATCTTGAGAGTCGACAAGCGGGAGAAGATTTCTGTAAGAAGCTTGATTCTTTATTTCTCGAAGAAAATAATTTAGCAATTATCTTCTGAGTTGGAGACGGTTCTTCCGGTGGTTCGTGATGCGGCCTCGATTGCTCGAGAATCCATCAGGGTTTGCACGATTTTCACCCAGTGGAGTCGACAGCTTGGGGACGATATTCGGACTGAAGGAATGTCAGCGATGATTCTGCTCAAGTACGTCGACAAGTTGCGGGACTCATTTACTGATGGACAGGCAAATTTTGAGATCATACAAAATTCACAAAGCCTATTTACTTAGCTCTCCCGTCATTGGCTCCCTCCATCAATCACCCCTGTACTTCGTCTCGTTGCACTCAAGTTGGATGGAGTCGAACAGCCGTCGCGTGATTTCAAGCCGAAGCGAGAAAACGAAGCACAAACCCATTTGATGGGACGGGAAATTGACGAGAACTTGGAGAGCGCCGCGAAACTAGCTTCCATAATTGAACAGCTGGAGAATGAAAAAGTAAATAACGACATTAGATGTGGTTTTCAAAGTTGATCAATTTTTAGATTTCACTTCAAGAGAAACTAGCAGAAGTTCGTCTCCCAAATTCTGAAGATGATAGGATGAAGCAGACGTATGAGGAAGACGAAGATGACGAAGAGTCGATGGATGACGCCATCAAGCGAGCAGAGCTGAAAGTCAACCAGCTACAAGCACAATTGGAAGATCTGACATTCAAGATTAAAACGGTCACCGTCTTCTGGGATCTGGACATGCGATCGTCCGAGAAAATATCCCAACTTCTAGATCGTATTTTCGACGTGACGAAACCTGTCAAGAAACTGATCAATTATCAAGGAAGTAAGCTGAGGAAATCTTACAGAAACTTATTTTCTGTCTTCAGAATGGTCGTTTGCCACGAACAAAGTGATTGGAAAATTAGTCAAGAGCGTCAGCAGGAGCACTATTGCTTCGAATGTATCGCACGAAGGCGACGAGGTGGAAATTGAGGAGCCTATGGTGGTGAGGCGTTTTATCAATCTATCAGCGATGAGATTTTACATATTTCAGAAAAGAGCCAAGCCACCAATGCTCCAAGCTAGACCTGCAGCTCCAATAGAAGACGATTTTTCTTCGTGGATCCAAGAAAGCATGGACCAAGACGATGACGGAGAAGCCCTTGAGATTGCGATGGGGAACAAGCCGTTGCGTAACTCAGAGTCTGCCGAGGAGAAGGCAGATGAAAAATCGGAAAATCGTTTGAAGCGAAGTATTTCAAATGGCAGTCGAGGGAAGCAAGTAGGATTTAGAAGAAATACATATTGCCTTTGCAAATATTTCTTTAGCTGCAACTAAACGTGTCAACAATCGAAGAAGAAGAAGAATCTGGAGATGTCGAGCATCATTCGGTGGAAAAAGATCAAACTCAGCTAGATTCTGAACTTCATCAAGGCCAAGATGCAGTATCGTTGAATGACGATTACAGCGAACTACCGGTGGAATCGAAAGAAATGAACGAATCGATTACGGAGGATCAGGATCGAGCTCCAAGCAGGAGATTTAACATGGATGAGCAGAATCGTAGCGTCGTGATCGAAGAAGATGTTATTTTTCTTAGAATATTAATTTTTTAAAGCAACAGATTTAGCTGCTCGGTTTGTGTGAAGCCGTTAGAAGAAAAATCGGCAAACCTATCGAAGTCATAAAGTCTGACCGGGAAAAGCTTATTTCAGTGCCGAAGGTCATCATCATGGTAAGCAAAGTTGTTCAGATTCATTTCAAAAGGAAAATTTAGGATCTCATCGCTGGCGTCACTGAACTTCTGAACAAGCGTGATTTTTGGAATGATGACGATTTGAACTCGCCGCTTATCAATCCTTCGGCTGCCAAACGACGTCAGCGTCCCAAGAGTGCAAAGAGTCGAGGTGGTCGGACTAGGTAATCGTTTTAAGTTGCAATTTCTGGATTTACTGATTTTCCAGACCTCAACTATCCACGATGAAAGAAGATAGTGGCAGCATTGATCTAGAAGAAGCAATGAAGACCCCGAAGAATGATATGGAATTTGCTTTCCCCGAAATCGCTAGTCCTGTGCATAGATCATTGAAGAGTCCTCGATCAACCGGACGAAGTGTCAGCTTCGACGATTCCATGGTGAAGATCATCAAGAGACGAAGCACCAACTCGATGATCGACTTGACGGATGATATGCAAAGGAAGAACTCGGACGACAAACAAGAAAGTCTTGAAGATCCCGAGGATCAGTACGAAGCGGTGATCGAGAGCGAGCCATACGACTTGGTCCACAATCAGGCGGATCTCGACCAGGATGAACGGGGAAGTTCTGAAATCGAGATATCTGAAGATGTCGCATATCTTGCTGCGAAGAATCTCGTTAACGAAGCGATCAATTCAATCCTGCGTGAAGAGGCTGAAAGAATACGAAAAGAAGCCGAGAGCTTCACGACGGATGAAGGGTCGTTCGACTACGAGAACGTGTCAAGTGTCATTCCTGAGATGGAGTGTGCATCCACTGAACACGATGCTGATGACGAGCTTGGTGGGCAGACATCCGAAGTTCTTACAAATGAAAGAGACGAAGGTCACGTCTCTGATGACGTTGGAGAACGAGGGTCCGAAAGAGGTCCGGATTCCTCTGAGCGAATTGAAATGCCGATCATATCGATCGAAAAAGAACTTCACGAAACTGACGCCGAAGAGCCATCTAGAGAAGTTGCCCCAGAAGGCTTGAACAAGAACAAAGTGCTGATTCGAGTGAACAGCGAAGATGCACCGCCCACGGATAGAACTGAAAGATCGTCTGAAATGAAGACAGAAGATGACCACCATGGTCCTCAAACGGTTATTCAGGAAGTAAGTCCCAAGGACGAGATTCCTGAAATGAAAAATGGTGTGAAATCAGTGAAAATTGAAGGTAGTCAATTTTTAATGCTGAAATCACCGTTGATCGTTCAGAAGCGCTCCTGGAAAAGTTGGGTGATTCTCTGGAGACGAACGACACGGCTCCGAGTCTGGCGGACGACGCTACGATCGGCTTCCCCTACAGTGAAGTGGCTTCGAATGCTGGTTGGATTTACTTGCAAATTGAATGCAAATTTATTTGATCGTCAGATTCCGAGGCGTCTGACGCAGAGGGTCGGCACAATCATATGGGCGAACGGCCTGACACATCTCCCGTTGAAACGCCAAATCCACCTGTACTCGAGAAAGTTCAAGCAGAAGTACAAGATGAAGCCGCATCGTAAGACAATTTTCTACCAAGTTAATCTAAAACGCGATTTATTCAGGCATCAATACAATGATGACAACACCTTGGATAGCGTTGATATGAATCAAATAATTCGAAATGTAAAGCCTGAGGTATGAAACATTCGATGGGTTTTCAGAAACCATGAAACTTAGAACATGCGACCAAGTCATCTAAAATCTCATTTGAATACGGCGAAAAGCACTCCATACGTCTATCATCCGGCAATTGACGTAAGTTTCATTTAAAAAAAAAAACCTTAGAAAAAATGTTACTATTCAGGTCAAACCTACCGCCTATTTGAATGGGTACATTTCGAACGGTCCGCCAAAAACGAGCAATGGTTCAGTAGGAAACGGACTCTCACGAACGAGATCCTTGCCCACCAAACTCAAAGGAAAACGCTTCCGGCGGGGAAAATCTGGATCAGTCCCCAGAAAGTCGAAGACCAACGATCTAAGTTCGAAACCGAGATTCAATCTTTTCTAAAAGCATATTCAAGTTTTGTTAATTTTTAACGATTTTCAGAGTCTATCATTTATCTCATTTTTTTGTTGTTATTTTACAAAGAGATATCTTTTAGTTTTTAGAATTTATCGTTTTTTCGGTGATTATTTAATATGGCTCATAGAATATATATGCCAAAATATTTAATGTTAATTTTAAAATAAAGAATCAAATTAAAATATGGGTAAGAATTGAACACGACAAATATACGAACAGAATGCTACTTTTAAAGTCGTAATTTAGAAATTAGAATACTCGGAAGTCGAGGTTTCGATTTCTATCGCATTAGTGAGGTCAGAGCACCATTTGGGCCAAGTTTCAGCTCGGTCCGACTCGTTGCAATCTGACTTTGTTCATTTTGGAGCTAATCTTGACTTGTCATTTTCAAATCTCAGTAGAACAATTTTCGCTGAGAGACTACGGAATCTAAATCATTCTTGGTTATCTATTACCATTCATTTTTGAATAGGTAAAAAAAATCACTCTTCACTCTTCTTTATTTATCCTGTTTTGCGCCACTTTTACACTCCGTTTTGCTATTTGGGAACTTGCTTATTTTCAACGTTGACTGCGAATTTTCGTCGATTCTCATCGATTTTTATCGATTTTATTGATTTTTATGATCCACTGTATTTACATACACATACGGCTGTATTTACAGGCAGCTCGTTTTTCTTATTTCTCCGCTTTTCCGACATTCCCTATCCGCCTATAAATACAGCCGTTTGTAAATATAGCAAGTCAAATTTTTCAGTTTGGGCAATTTTATGCCAAACGATTCTGTGGCTGTTCGACTGATTGACGATTGGAGCTCCTCTTTGCTGGAATCAGACCTCGTCTACTATTTTCTGCTGTTGCCCGCGCTCGTCCCTGCACTCATCGTCTTCCACTTCTTTATTTGGCTAGGTGAGATAAAAATAAGATCTCTAAAAAGAAATTTTCGACTTGGTAACTTGTATTTTTATTGTTTTTTTTTTCCAAATTAGGTTCTTCAATTATGATTTACAAATTTAAAAACAGGGATATTGTCGTTTATTTTAAACCTTTGAAGGGAGTATTTTATTTGAAAATTCGGATTTTTGAAACAAAAAGTGGAATTTTACAGGCCGAGAATCGTTCGTGAACAACTAGAAGCATAGCGTGATGGGCCCGGAAAAAATTCCGACTTATTTACAGACCGAATTCCCGGGCATGCCCGTTCCCGTCAAGGACTACATTTCAAGTATGCGGGTTTTTGTTCAGTTTCCAGAAAATCCTAAAATTTCCCCGAAATGAAAAACAAAAAGTAAAATTCATATTCATCAAAAATGAATTATTTGGATATTTAAAGAATAAAAAAATAATATCCTTCTGCTCCAAAATAGTTTTCATTTTGCACTAAAAATAATCTGTAGAACTTCTGACGGCCAATTCGGACTACATTTGCACGATCGATGATGTCAACGAGGCTGTGGGCGACCATCTAAAGGTTACTTTTTAAATTTAATTTCTTTTTGAAAATTAAAAAAAAAAATCAATGTTCAAGTTTTCGAATTAACGAATAAATTTAAAAATGCAAATTCCAGGAGTCGGTCCGAGATTTGTCCGATGAGAAGGCACGTCTGGCCTGCGAGAAACTGCTGCTCTATTTGCATAAAGGGTGGGTTTGACATTTTTTTTATATAAAAAAATAATAATTTGAAGAAAAAAAAAATTTCAACAAACTAAAAAATAGCATTTGAAGAAATATAAAATAAAATAAATACTTTTGGAAAAAATGAAACATAATTTTGCAGAAACCCGCCGGTCGTTGAGCGACACACGGGCCCAACAACGAAACGGCTCGAGCAGACGGTCGACATGGCCGCCGAGAGCCAGAACTTCGACGACCTGCAGTCCATCTGGAAGGTCACTAGCAGAGAGGCGCCCACTGTAAGTCGGTTAAAATTTTAATAAAGATTGAACTCCTCATTAAAGAAAACTGAGAAATTTAAACAAAGTTTTGAAAACGGTGAGTTTATATTTATTTTAATCCAGAGTTTTTGATACGAGTTGTAAAAAATGAAATTTCCTGAAGAAACGATCCTTTCTCTTGGAGTTATATTATATAAAAGCAGGATGAGAATTTTTAGACCGTGGACAAAAAGAAACTCGCGAAGGCAGAAAATAAGACAGCGATGAAGACGGAACAGCGTGCGTTGGCCGAGTTGACTGCGGGCACCATCAAGAAGAAGCCAGAAGCCACCGCTACCGCTTCCCAGGTTTGGAATCGTTTTTAAAAATTAAAAATAATAGAATGAAGGTGAATTCCTTAACTTTTTACCAAAAATAAAATAAAAATTGGATACTTGTAACTTCGCAAGTTCTGATAAGAAAATGCGTGGAGACGAAAAATTTTTTCAACTTTATAAGAACCCTAGAAAAATAAAAATTGAATTTTCAGGCCCCGATCAGGGAAGTTAACGCGAAGAATTCGAACGCGCGGGACGTCAAACTCGAGAGTGTCGACATTTCTATTGGAACTAAGTGGGATTTTACTTTTCTTTTAGAAAAATAATGCAAATAAAATAAGAATAAGTTTAAAAAAGTGAAATAAATTTTACAAAAATTAAAATTTGCAGGCAGCTCCTTTCCTGCGCGGACATCACAATGGCCTACGGTAGGAAGTACGGTCTGGTGGGTCGCAACGGAATCGGCAAAACCACTCTGCTCAAGATGATCTCAAGGTGAGTGAAAATAAAAATGAAAATTATACTTGGAAGGAAAAAATACGTACTGAAAATCTAATTTTAAAAATTGAAATTTTGCAAAAAGAAAATTAGGATAAAAATAATAATTCCAGCGGACAGCTGAAGATCCCAGTCGGCATTCGGATGCTATCTGTCGAGCAGGTACGAGAAATTTATGGAATTAACTCGGGGATTTAAAATTGCTCACTTTCGTAGTTAAATAAATTTAATCAAGAACAAACATAAAGAACGAATAAATTTGAATATTTTGAGGAAGTCGATGGCGACGAAACGCCCGTGATTGAAGCCGTTCTCTCGAGCGACGTCAAACGGCAGCAAATGCTCGAGAAGGAGAAGCAGCTCCAGGCTAAACTCAACAAGGAGGGCATCGACGATCGCGAGAAGAACCGCTACGGCGAGGAGCTGCACAAGCTGTACGCGGAAATGGAATCGCTCCAGTTGGACAAGGCTCCCGCGAGGGCGTCCTCGATTCTCTACGGACTGGGCTTCACTCCGGACGAGCAGAAAAAGCCGACCAAGGAGTTCTCCGGAGGCTGGCGCATGCGTGTCGCCTTGGCGAGGGCGCTCTTCATTCAGCCAGGTTAGAAAGAAATTTTTTAGAATTAAAATGATAAAATCTGAAAAAAAAACCCGGATCTATAGAGGACTTAAGTTAGGACGGCTCTGCGATCTATCCTTCATAATATCTGCTGTCACAATTTTGTATATCTAGCCTTGGATTTTCAAAATTTTCCCCATTCTTGACGAACTCACAACGTAAATTTCTCTTCTGCTACCTACCATCCGTATATTTTTGAGTCTGGCCCAAATCCTCATTATAGCTGGAAAAATAAAATAACAAATTTTTTTCCAGACCTGCTTCTACTCGACGAGCCGACCAATCACTTGGATATGCGCGCCGTCTACTGGCTCGAATCATATTTGCAGGTGGGTTTCAAAAATTGCAAATTTAGGAAGAAAAGATAGGAATTAAAAAAATATTTTAATGGGAATAAGTTGAGGGTTGAGAGCAAATTTTTTAAAGTTTGAACAACGGCTCAAGTTTTAGACCTGGGAAGGAACGATCCTGACGGTGAGTCACGACCGCAAGTTCCTCAACACGATCTGCACGGACATCGTCCACCTACACACCAGGCGTCTCGAGCATTACAAGGGCAATTATGACCAATTTGAGAAGGTGGGAGTTTTTTTGTTGATAATTTAAAAATATCCCGGACGGAACTGAAGGCATATTCTTTAACATGAGAAAAGACATCGAAATGAAGATATTAGAATACCAGACGAGTTTTCTATCTTATCTTTCAACACGCGATAATGATTGAAAGATCAAGGTAGAAAGTTTTTAGCTGATTTTGAAACTCGTCATCATCATGAGATGTGAGATTTCTGGAATTTTCTTGGACGAAAAGAAATTAAAAGTTTCTGAAAATAAAATTTTTCAAAATTCCAGACGATGACGGAGAAACTCACGCAGCAGCAGAGAGAGTACGAGGCCCAGCAGCAACTCAGGGCCCACACCCAGGAGTTCATCGACAAGTTCAGGTACGCTCGGGAAAATTCTGGAACAAAATCTAAATTTTGAAGAAATAACACTTTGGAATAGACTAATTGAAAAACCCTATTTTTGACAAATAAAAATCGCTTTTCAGATACAACGCTAAGCGCGCCTCGATGGTGCAGAGTCGCATCAAAATGCTCGAGAAACTGTGAGTCAAATTTTAAAAATATAAAAATAAAAGTAATAAAAAAATGTTCCAGACCGATTCTTCTGTCCGTCGAGTTGGAGTCGCAAATCAACTTCCGCTTCCCCGAATGCGAGGTGCTCGGCAACCCCGTCCTCATGCTCGATGACGTTTCGTTCAAGTGAGTTTTTGGCAACTCTTTGAGGTTTCTGACAACTTAAAAGTTTTCGGAAACAAAAAACAACATTTTGATGTTTATGTTTGAAAGAATCTAGAACTTCAAATATAAAGAAACGAAGTCTTAGTATAAAATCGAATAAAATTTCATTCAAAATCGAAATAAAGCAATATTTTAGATACACCGCCGACTCGACGTTCATCTTCAGGAAGCTCGACCTGGGAACGCACGCGCAGTCTCGGATTTGTATTGTGAGTTTTTTTTTTATTTAAAAAAAATACAAAATAAGATCAAGATAAAGGCTAAAAAATTCAGGTCGGTGAGAACGGCGCCGGAAAAACCACCCTTCTGAAGCTGCTCTTAGGTGAACTCGAGCCCAGCGTTGGACTCAGAACGGCGAATCGGTGAGAAAATGATCTTTTTTTTTACTTTTGTAAAAATTTAAATTTGAATAGATTGATGAGAAAAATTTGAAAAAAACAGGTTAAATTGAAAAGAAAAGTTTAAATTATTTGAACAAATTTTAAACAAACATTCCAGCCGCCTTCGCATCGGTCACTTCACGCAGCATCATGTGGACATTCTGGATATGGAAATTTCGGCCATCGAATTGCTCGTCAAAAATCATCCAGGTAGGGGGCGAAATTTAGAATTTTCGAAATTTTCATTCTTTGTTTTTATTTTTTAAACTTATTCGAAATTGAAATTATTTATATAAAAAATAAAAATTTAAACAAATGAAAACGACAAAAATTGCAGGCCAGTCGCAGGAGGACTACCGCGCTTGTCTGGGTCGGTTCGGACTGATCGGCGACATGGCTCTGCAGTCGATCGACACGCTGTCCGGCGGTCAAAAGTCGCGCCTCGCATTCGCCAACATCGCCATGGCCAAGTATGACTATTTTATTCAAAAATCAAAATTTAAAAATTCCAGGCCGAACTACCTGATTTTGGACGAGCCTACTAACCATTTGGACGTCGAGACGGTCGAGGCACTGGGCAAGGCGCTCAACGAATTCAATGTAAGTCCGAAAATTTTGTAAATAAAAAATAATATTAAATTTGAAAAATAAAGGAAACGGTATTTCTTCAAGCCACTTGTAAATCTGATGAGCAGAAAATAAAAAAATAAAAAATAGTTTAACAAGAAAATTTTTAAAATAAAGACAATTTTCAGGGCGGTGTCGTGTTGGTCAGCCACGACGAAAAATTGATCGAACTCGTCTGCAAGGAGCTCTGGGTTTGCAAGGTAAAAAATTGAATTTGAAAAAAGTTGAACCTTGAAACATTTTTGAAATGTCGAAATTCATAAAATTTAGTAGGACAAAAGTATTAAAAATACTATGTTTAATTAGCAAAAAAGATTTTTTTTAAATAAGTAGAAAATAAAAAAATTATTTATATGAGCCAAGAATTAAAAAAAAATTCTAGGATCGAATGGTGGCGAACTTGGAGGGCGGTTTGGACGAATACAGGAAGCAGGTCTACAAGCAGCTACAACTCACTGCCTGAAAAGTCTAGACACAGCCCCCAATTTCGTGTTCGCCCCTCAAATTTGGTCTCCTAGAAACATGCTCCACTGCTAAATGCTGTGACTCTTCCTTTTTCTCCTTCATATTTCCATAGTGGGAGAGAGGATGAGTCACAAACGTTTGGTATTGGAGCATGTTTCTAGTAGTGAAAGATTCGAAGGGCGTATACGATAGTTCATCATATCAAGTCAATCCTTTATATTTTATTGTTATTTTCCGGTTATTGTTTTTTTTTATAAAAATAAAACATTACAGTGATAACAAATCTCAATAAAGATGAAATTGACAAGATTACACTAATACTCTAAAATTGACGACTAAATTACAAAATAAAGGAAGATCAATGAGAGTTTGAGTCGTAAAAAAGGGCATTTTTCCAGGTTCCTTTTTCGAATTTTGATTCATAAATGGCGGTATTTGGTTGAAATCCATAAAATTAGGAATGCATCTACATTTTTAGAAGTAATTTCGACGAGTTCATGGTGAAATTTAGCAGGTTTGAACTTTTCGTATTTATAAAATTCACTCATTTGAAGATTTGACTAATTTGGAATTTGCACTTAATTGAAAATTTCAGTCTTTTGAAAAATTCACTCATTTTCCGAAAAACTAATTTTAAAGAACCACTTGTAAATATGGTGTGAAATTTAAAATTCAAAAATTTGTAACATGAAAAATATAATAAAAAGAAAAAAACGTTACCTCCTTTGCACGGATCCTTTTCGGTGAGTTCGATAAAACGGTCAAACGTTTGATTTTTCTTAATCCTGCTCGATCATGGTCATTATCCACTATCATATTAAAATCAAGTATACATTTAGAGATGATAAACTATGCTAATGCAAAGCAAACAATCGAATGAATGTGGATTGATAGCGCTCGATGTGGTTTATTGACATTCTCACCGACATTTTGCCTACTTTGAGCATCGCTGTCATATTCGATCGTGAAGTCTCTGAAAGAAAAGAAAATTGGTGAAAGGCAGGGTTGAATGAAGCTAGAAGTTCTGAAAGTTAGAAATCGAAGTTTAGAGATGAACTATTTTTTCGATGTAAAGTAAAAATTTCGTCTTCTATCTTTTTCCAAAATCGAAACCAATACTTCTCGTTCATCTTCTTTCTGCCAATTTCGAAAATGGCCAGAATACATTAAAAATGAAGATTTCCTAAATCAAAATGGAAACTTCGTCCGACCAGACCTAGGGAGGACGATCGTCAGAAACCCCTTGCGACCCACCTCGCCATATAAAATTTCTTCTCTGCGACCTATCCCCATATATTTTTTAATCTAGCTCAAATTCTCCTTAGATCTTATCCTAAGCGATCAATCCCCGTAATATTCTCTTCACAGTAGTGTATCCTTAAACTTCATATTAAAAAAATGTTTACTTCATCCTATTACGCCATATCTTGTCATTATTTTTTTTCTGGCCAGAGCAAAAGAAGCTGCGAATACTGGCCAGTACTGATCAATGATTCACAACTGGTTGAAATCCTTATAAGTCTGCACAAATGGATAGATTTTCGAACTTTAAACAAGAAGACATATTTACATACTACTTTTGACATGCGCTGCTATTTCTCAATGAAGCCTTCTTCATAAAAAGGAGAAGTGATTTTCTCTCCTTCAGACTAATCATTGTTGAAAACCAAACGTTTCCTTCAAATCATGATTAGCTTTTCATTTTCCAACTGTCCTGGCAAGGAATGTGTGTCCTTTGTTTCTTGCATCTCTCTTTCGTCTTGGGCAATCTTTATCAATATCTTCTTTTCCACTATCTCTCTTCTCCAAGTCTTTCATCAGAATATCCGACGGTCAATCACAAATCGAGCTAAAGGCGATTGAAAAGAGAAGCAGGTGTGCAGATATCCTCTTCTTATCAGCAGAAATGGCATTTTTGTAAGAAACTTTGAAATATCGCAATGTGAAATGGTTTATCAGACTGGAAAATTGTATTCTTTTGAAATTGGACTCTGTTGGAAAATGAGAAGGGGGAGAGGAGTGAAACTTGTGTGGAATCGAGATACGAGCGAGGAATCTTTACCTGATTAAACATTTCCTTTCTAATATCGCGCTCTTTCATTTACCACGATCGTTGATGAAATAGCTCGTGTTTCTTACAATCTTGTACTCACTCTTTTCTATTATCTGGTTATTGGAGCAGGCAAAATGAATGAATAGGTAATATTTTATCAATTGATTTTTCTTGAGTGTGAGCAGATTTGTAATAAAAATGTTTCAAATCGACAGAGTTCAGGTTAAGACATTAAAAAATTATTTGACAAAAAGGTGTAAAAATTAGCCGATACAAATTTATCAAAAATAATTGGAGATACTAATTCACTACCTGTCATAAATTAAATAAAAATTATTGAGATATTGTTAACAAATAAGAACTAAGCTAACTAGAACCAAATGATCAACTAACAGGAAATTGTCGCTATAAATTTCGAAAACTTTCAATGTTGAAGTACAGACAAAATGCTTGTCACATTATGATACAAAAACGATAAATATTTTCTAACATTCCGAAAATCATAAGAACCTTGGAAATGTCAAGAACAGAACAAGTCAATGCCTTATAATTTTGTAATATCTTCTAATTCAGTCATTCTCACGACAATATTTTCAATGCCTGATAATATATAAAAGAATATTTTTAATAATTTATGTAAATTAATATGTGAAATCAATGACAAAAAGTTATTATACCTAATATAAACAAATTGATTTGAATGTTTCAAATGCTCCAAATCTTATATTCTTCGAGACAGAATCAGTTTTTAGGACGAGAAATGACCAATGAAGCCCTTAAGTGTTTTTAAGGACCAAACTTGGAAGCTAATGAGGTTTCTTCCGTCACTGAGCAAGTTTATTGGCTATTCTAATCAAAACTATATTTCTATATACGATTTATTCTTTTAATATAATGAAATTTTGGCATATCTTAGCAGTATCTTATCCAAATGTAACTGAAGAGATCCCTTTCACTTCTGCCAGACTAATTATATCTGAGAGTCAATTAATCATCGCCTTTTTAGACAGGATTTCTTTTTTATTTGTCTGCCTTTCCTGGCAAAGAAGGCGTCTCTTCTTTCAATTCTTTCTTCAAATTCTTATCACCTTTTTGTCATGATCTTTTTCTCTAAATCTCTCATCAAATTAGCCGATGGACAGTCGCAATTCACACTACAGACGATTGAAGAGAGAGATGCAGAAAGACTGATATTCCCTTCTAATCAGGAGAATTACATCCCTCTCAGAAACTTTCAAATGTCTCAGCGTTCAAACCACCAATCTGAGTAGACCGGCAAGAATCAGCAGTCGTGAATTGTCGATTCGTGTAAGGTAATATACAGATCCACTTTCTCGCACTGATTTACAATAGAATTTCTCTCTAGATCGGCATATTACCTAGCATGGATCAATAGGTTTAGTTTTGAAGTTGGCAATTATTGTAGATTTTGCGGTAATTGCATTCAACTCCACTTCGCCGCATTCTACTAAATAGCGTGGAGAAAAGATCTCCTTCCCTGACTATACAAGCCATATGGCGAAATAACGAAAAATCCAAATGGGTGATTTTGCGGATTCATAAAAGGTACAACATTTTCAAATGAAAATTACGACATGTTCATATTGTGACGTTGCGGCATTTTCAAGTTGCCGCTGCATTCTTGCGGAAAGGGCTGTATGCAGTTCCACTTTCGAATTTGATGGACTGATAGCCCCTTCATGAAAAAATGAATCCATCCTTTCTTATGCCTCTGTCTTTATCAGAAAAAGAAAGATAATAATGATAGATTTGAAATCAAACTGAAGGAAGAGAAAAAATAAAATTGAAACAAAGTTATATAACACGTCTTTGTAAAAGTTTTTTTTTTATAGAGGAAGGTGGTACCCAAGAAGTCGACCCTCAAATTTCGAGCTGAGTTTTTGTCTCTGAGAGTTTTCGACTACGCTGATGACGAATCTGACGGTTAAACCCGATCCGCCCACTTGCTACGGAAGACCCGCATCCGATCGTTCCAGAAAATGATATTTTCGTTATTCTGCATGAAAAATTCTTCCTTCCAGTATGTTATGTAGATGGACGTGGTGAACAACTTCCGTCCCGGAACCGACCCCAGGATTCATTACCGTTTGAGCTCCAGTATTTTTTGAAGTTCAATGACTAACTATTACAAGTGCCGTTTGGACAGAACATTTTCAAAATGAAAATTTAGACAGAACATAATGAAAGAAGCTTTGTCATGATGAGTAGCCAATGTCTTTATCACTCACTTTATATGCATGTACATATCTCTCAGCATATAACCTTGTTTCAACCTTAGTTTCTCTCTTCTTCCAATTTGATTTCAAATCTATCATTATTATCTTTCCTTTTTCTGATAAAGGCTAAGACATAAGGGGAGATGGATTCATGTCTTCTTGGGCGGGCTATCAACCCATTAAATTTGAGAGTGGAACTGCATGCATCCCTTTCCGCAAGAGTGCAACGGCAACTTGAAAGTGCCGCAACGTCACAATACGAACATGTAGTATTTTCATTTGAAAATGTTATATCTTTTATGAATCTGCAAAATCAATCATTTGGATTTTTTGTTATTTCGCCATATGGCTTGTATAGTCAGGAAAGGGAATCTTTTCTCCACGCTATTTCGTAGAATGTGATGAAGTGGCGTTAAATACAATTACCACAAAATCTACAATAATTTGTAACTTATTTGATTATGCAACTTCAACATTAAACCTACTGATCCATATTAGACAATATGCGGATCCGCAGAGAAGTTCCATTGTAAATCAATGCGAGAGAATGCGGATCTGTATATTACCTTACACGAATCGACAATTCAAGAGTGCTGATTCTTGCCGGTCCACTCAGATTGGTGGCTTGAACGCTGAGACATTTCAAAGTTCCTGACAAAGATGTAATTTTCCTGATTAGAAGAGAAATCAGCCTTTCTGCATCTCTCTCCCTCTCTCTCTTCAATCGTCTGTAGTGTGAATTGAGATTGCCCATCGTCTAGCTCGATGAGAGATTTAGAGAAAAAGATGATGAAAAAAGGTGATAAGAATTTTAAGAGAATTGGAAGGCGAAAGAGATACCTTCTTTGCCAGGAGAGGTAGCCAAATAAAAAAAGAAATCCTGTCTAAAAAGGCAATGATTGATCTTATAACCTCGCGTAAATATTCTTATAAACATGAAAGGCATCTTTCGGCAGGGTTAGTTGGAATGAAATAGCGGGATATTGAAAATCTACACTTGTGCAAGACTTGTCTGCTCATTATTTGCATCGTAAACATCTTTTTAAATGACAAAAATATACCTGTGCCAGATCCATAAAGCGACTGAGAGATGACCGGGCTCCCATCATTTTATGGATCTGGGAAGTTTGTGCAGGGTTATTCAAGAAATAAGTTTCGAATAGTTGTCCTGATCTATTTCAGACAGGGTCGCTGGCAGTGAGATAGTTTTAATTTCTTCCTGACTATGAAAAGGACAAAGTATGCAGATACGGAAAAATTTATCCTTCCCTTGTTAAGATGGGTACAAAGCATAATATAAATAAAAATGCCAGAATGTCAAAATTAGCATTCGAATTACGTGTTAGAAATGTTCGGTCACTTTTTTAGATCCATCTGGCCGGGTTCCTAATTGATAATCATGGAAAATTGTTTTTGTATGATATACTTTGGATGTCTTCCTCAAACTTTGTAATTGGAAACTTTCCCCAAAACTCTCAAAAATCGCGAGTTTTGTATATCGCAACCCCGGTATCTCGAAAATTAAGTGTTCTCCAAAAGTCTCCATATCAGATTCTGAAAGTACGATATTGATTGCCTACCACGTATTTCAGTGTTTCTCATAAATGCCAAACAAAACCGAGCACAAATGACTTTAAAAATTCACTCGGATGACAAATTAATGAAAAAGACTTACGAAGAGAGATGCAACAGTCCACCATGAGTCGAAGTTGAATAATGCAATCTTTAAGTAAAGTTATGCAAAAACTGATAAATTCGGGCAGAATAAAATTCAAATGTTGTATGATGTCGAGAAACATTGAAAATGACTGGCTGAATAAAAAGGGAAGCGGCTACAGAAACTTTCTGAAAAGACAGGGTCTAGTTTTATTCCAGAGAAATTTAACCATACTTTCCAAATAACCAATTCTTGAAATGCTTCACCCAAGGGAGCGGTGAAAACGTGCCGCGACGCAAGATGGCGCGACGTGTTCACACCGCCACCTTGAGCGAAAGGCATTGGCAACTCAACTCCGTTACAATGGAGAATATCAAATCTGTTATTTTAATAGGTAATTGCGTACTCAGTTATCCATTGCATCTACAATAAAATATCCAACCGATTGATATTGGCTGGCAATTTCTTCATCTAACTCCGCCTTTTCCTCGTTTATCCGCTTTCACTTTTCCTTTTCGAGCATCTCTCCTTACCAAATCACCCTTTCCTTCCCCTGTCCAGCGTCTCTCCTATGGTTGTCCATTCCAGTCCATCGACAGCCAACTGCTGCGCTGTCTCTGCAAAGCGCCGCCCCCTTCCCTTCTTTAGAACCCAAGTTGAATTCGGTTTTTGGCATGAGATATGTAGAAATGGCGTGGATTAGAGAAAATTCTTGGCGCCGAAATAGCATTGCTAAAAGAGATTCTGAGAAATCGCCTCCTAAAGGGATATCAATTAGAAGGGAAGGCGATTGCTGAAAATGGCGACGCATCATGGATGGACTGTCTGCGTCAACGCTATTTCGTCGATTTCTAGATGTCTGTCCATCTCTAATCATGGCACCTGTATCACTATAAAAGCTGCCATCGGTGATGTCCCTTACCGTCGGGCAAACTCCGCTGCCCTCTTTCATCTTACGTTTGATTTGATCGTTTCCTTTCTTTCACAAACGCCTCTTCCGATTTTTCCCCGTTTAACGCAATGCCAGGAATCAGCTTCTTTCTGTTCCATGTGTTTGCTTGTCGTAGTTGATTCGTGCTTTCGAACAGCACCAAGTAGTCTTTAAATCAATTGACATTTATCTTGTCAGCACTTTTAAGAGACGGTGCTACAACAATAATGCCCCCTCCCTATGCTTACAGTGCTTTCCACCGATGTGTCTGAACCAACGACCGGAATTAGGGCTGTAACAGGATCAAATTTTAAAAATAATTTCGGAACGGAATTCCGTTACAGCCCTGGCACCAAAGTTGTTGACCAGATATCGAAATTTCATTTCTCATGTATCTTGATATCTCTATAGGAAAATAATACAAATTCCTCTCAAAATTACAATTTCCTAAAATTCGAAGAATAAATCATCGACTTTAAGCCACTTCTCAACTAAATGATGAATTGCATAATTCTTCTGCTACTCGTCAAATGTTCAACTTCTTGTCTGCCAACGATCCCAAATATGGACCTACCTGATGTGCAGACTACTACTGAGATCGCTATTGGAACAAGTAAATTATCACTGCGTATTAAATGAATTTTCTACTTTTGAAAAGGTCAGTTACATATGGCTTTTCAAAATTTTGTCCCTTCACAATGAATGCGGAATGGACTTATAATTCAATCTGGTCTAGGTTTTTTGACAAGTTGGCCATCACATTTTTTTTGTAAAATCTCATAATCGTTAGTTCAGGCTACCGACATTAAAGTCTCAAGTAAAACATAAAATTGCACAAGCTCAACAACAATAGTTATAGATACGACGGAATCTTCGATCGGTTCGACGATATCCACTGTGTCCACGATGACCACATCCGACCCATCAACGTCCACGATGACCACATCCAACCCATCAACGTCCACGATGACCACATCCAATCCATCAACGTCCACGATGACATCCAGTTCATCGACGACCACAACAACCACAACAACCACAACAACTACAACAACCGTCTGTTTGAATTCAGTTCCAGCTCCATTAGCTGGTTGTCGTAAGTTTTAACAATTTTTCAAGCCAACCATCTTATTATCAACTCAAGAGGAAATCTATTGCCCGAGTCCATAAATTTCATGGATCTTTTTCGGAGGAATCATTATTTTCTGGAAAAACTACTGTATATGTTTCGGGAGATTCGTGACTTTCGGGAGCATATTCATTCATTAAATTCGACTCAAATTCATACATCAAATTTGTAAGAATAGTGCATGAGTTACAAAGAAAGCGTTATCAGTTCTTTTTAACCGAATTTAGCTATCAGCATCAAATTTGCATGAATAAACGACCAAATGATTTTTTTCAAATATAAATTCAACAATTTCAGAGGCACAATGTCCTACTGGCTGGGATTTTGTTAACGGCAAATGCTATCAGGTGATCGTCGAATATCATTTTCGTTTTAATTTTGTTTTGTGAATAGCAAGGATTTTACAGTATTCTGCTGCTACTGCCATTTGGATGACAGCACAGATGAACTGCATGGGATTATGCGCAACGTGCCATCTACCACGACTCTACAGCACACAGCAAGGCATGGACTTGACTAATTATCGTAAGGAATTTTATGAGAATTTATTAATATATAAATTAATTTGGAATATTCGATTTCTAAATTGCGCGTTTTTTTCATTTTGCGGCATTAATAAGACTGTACTCACGAAGGAAGCTAATGGTTAGAGAGGCCAAATCAATTTTCAACATTGATTTTAACGTTTAAATTTAGTATCAGTCTGATCATCGGAGTATGCTGATCTCAAAACTCTTTAGATCTCCGAAAACGATCTATCCTAAGTAAAGCTATGGCCATCTTTGTAAAGCGAACCTTTCCTGTTGTAGCCTTCCCTAATTATTCGAATAATAAACTCGCAATCAGCCTGCTATTTATTAAAAGATGTAACTTAACGTAAACTCATTCAAATTATGCCGAAGCTGGCCAAAATTTCTTACTAACTAAATTTTATCAAAAATTAAACAGGATAATTTAAATCATCTATTGATTTTCTCTTTTTTTCAGTGCCTACGAATAACCCTATTCCCTACCCTTGGATTGATATACATAAGATCGCAGGGGATCCTACCGTGAGTCATCATTCTATTTATAGGCAATTTTGAAAGTAGAACGATAGAAACATACGAAAATAGTAAAGGGTTAGAGGAGAGGGTAGGCTAGAGCATCTTTTATCATATTATTTCGTATGCTCCTATGATTTATCGTTCTACATTTCCAGGTTGCCTACTATGATTAGTTTAAGGATATTTGTTTTCATACTTTTCACCGCTCTGTATTTTTATCTATAAAAATTTAGGGGATGCGTGTAGAAGACAGCGACGGTTGTGAATATGCGGTTACCTTTTGGGACACTGCAACTAGGTAAGTAAACAAAAAGTTTCTCTGTAACCATGGTTTTAATTGGATAATTGAATCAAAAATCTATACCAAGAGTACCCTCGACTCTTGTAGAGATCTGTATTGGAACAGTGGGCATGGTTCGTGCTGAAACCGCGAATGTTAAGACTTGGTCGCGATTCTCGTATGGCGATCACGACGAATCTCGAACATTCGCGTGCATCAGCACAAGTCATGATCACTACATAAATCCAGGCCTCGAATACATATAAAAAGAATAAGATATAATGAATTATTGAATTTTCAATTAGTGAATAATTATTAATTATATTTAGCGAGCCGGGTAAGAAATCTAGTTAATTGCAACGGAAGAAGAATTTGATTTTCAAAAATGCACAATATCGCAATGCCAAATTTCCATATTTTATAGTAGTGCATTTATGAAAATCAGTTCTTCAATTTCCCGATGCGCTTTACTAAATTCCTTCAGATGGCACTGGGGATTGTGGTTATGTGAGTCATATTTTGAATCCATTTAACTGTTTACCTTTTATAAAATATACCGTTGCATAAAAATGAATTAATTTATACCGAGTGGACCATTTTCAAAAATCTAAAAATAGTTTTGTCCTGTTGAAACTTTTGTAATAACGTTATTTTGATGAATTACCGTGATCATCTATTTCCTAAACTGTACTTGACTTCTCTACTGATACAAGAGATTTTGAAGTTGACTTAGATCAAGGAAAACAAATTAAATGTCATTGAATGCAGAAATTAGTAAACCCAAATGCACGCTTTATAATGAATATTTTAGCTATGGACAGCTGGAAGTTGGGCCGACATTCAAGTAAGATTAAATTTAATCTGTAAAAATACGAATGCTGTAAATTCTCTAATAGAATCTTTTTTTATTGTTGAGAGGTTGAAAATTAAAAACTCCAAGACATCTATTACAGGTTTTACGGCATGAAATATTTTAGTTAAAAATAACCAGAAATATGAAAGGCAAGAGAAAATATGTATGATCAGATTTGGGAGATTTGACCCGATATTAGATTCGTTAGTGCTTACTTCTCTCTTACATTCTGATGACGAATAATCCAAGAACACTGGCAATGGTATTTTCATCAAAAGTAACCCATCGGATTGAATATTTTCAAATCTGTTTATAATATGCTTTGGCAAATGAAATCTTCTAATCAGAAAGAGGAGAAAGAATTAAATTTTGAAAGAAATATCATTTTTGATTACTAAAGGCACATGAAAATAGTCCAGAAACTATCACGCACCCTATAAAAAATTTTCTAAAATCATATTCAATATTTAGTGCACTGCATCTCCTCGTTCCTATGTCTGCGAAACGGATGAACGGACTGGCATGACATGTTGATTATCCTTCTTATCTGATATTTAATTTTTCAAATGTAAACTGTACAAATAATAAATATTTATTTTTATCAGAGTGTATGAAATGAAAATAAATCGAAAGCTATCGTTCATTAATAAAGTTGCTTAACACTCTCCAGAGAAGTCAAATCAAATTGATTTTATTTTCGGAACGAGTATCGACGGGTGAAGCTGGGCATGCATGCTTTGCTTTCTTGAAATTCAAACTGCGAATGAATAACGAAACGGGAATCATAGTATTTCGCAAAGAGAATTAAACTTGAAATTCCTTATTCATACACGTGTAACACATTTCTATCATCACTTAAATTCTATTCAAATTCTTCATTGAAGTGTTTTGATGAGATGCAATTATTCATAGGAGCTACATAGATTTGAACCTAGTGCTCAGGACGAATGTCTCGAATTTAAATTGATTTTCTTCATAATGATGACTTTCTATTCCTCCAAGGCGTTAGGTAAATTCTATTCCTGAGTTCGGCTCCTAGAAAAAGACATCGGATTTTCTAAAATTTAAGGAATTAGAAAAAGGCACCGGATAGCTTGGTTGCGTCAAGAATTCGAAAAACGTCATCGGTTTTTCTAATCCCTAGAACATTGAATGCAAGAGCTTCAAGATTCAACAAAAGTTTTATCTATCTGAAACTCCTTCGACTTGAATTTCAAAACTCGTTTCAAAAATTTATCCACTCTTTATTTCTCATTTTAATTATGAATTGACTATCTGGAAACAGTATGACATGAGAAAAGCACAAGACATACAGTGATCTAGACCATGACTTAGACCAAAATCACGTAATTTTACTTTTATTTACATAATTGAAATCATAGAAGCAGTTTATTTTTGCATAAAATTGAGAACATGATACAAAAAGCTAACAACTGCTATAAAAAATGTTCAAGCCAAAAATTTGTTTCAATGAATAGAAAATCCTCGACTTGAAGGATTTGTCGAACATCTCATTCTGAAAATTGCTGACAAGATCATTCATGTGGTTTCCAAGTTGCCTTCACGAATACATTCCGAGAAAATTATTTTCCCATTCATCCCTCATTAATTTATCCGAAAATACCTGAAAAGTCTAATTTCCTGCTGAATTTCAGCCAGGATTTATCCTATATGTTTCAAAAATCGAAATTGTTTTTCCTGAAACATATCTTTTAAAATTTAATTATTTTTCACTTTTTTATTCCTCATATATCCAAAGATTTTCAAACAAATCCTTCCTACACGCTACGTTTCTCTTATTAGAGTGCCATTTTCTATCTACTGTATTCTAATTTCTCTCCTCTTTCCTTTTCCCCCTTTGCATTTACGATGTTCTCAATTCATTTCGCGTCGTTTTTTCCGGATTTTCATTCGAGATTTTCGCGTTTTTCAGGAAAGTCTCAGGAAATTTGATTTTTTAAAATGTTTCAGATGAACGAAGGCAGTGGGGAGTCGTCGAGTGGCAGGGCGGGAGACGCGAGGAATCGAGCTGATTACGGGGAGAGGGCCGGCACTGCATATTCGACCAGGAATGAGCGACCGCATTTCGACAGGAGCCAATTCGCCAACTATGACAGGTACTTGAAAATTATTTTTAGAAAAACTGAAATGTTTAAGCATCTTGAAAAGAAACATAAAAATTCGATTTCCCTTTCTTTCTGAAATTTCAGGCACATTTTTGATTTCATTCATTATAATTTTCAAAAAAAAAATTATTTTTATTAATTTTGAAAAAAGAAACGTTCAGAGGAGGCTACCAGCCGAATCGTGGATTTCGCGGCGACGGTTTTCATTTTCGAGGCCAGCAGCGCGGCTTCGACAACGCGAATCAGAGGAACGGGCCCAGGAAACCCTTCTTTGACTCGAAGAGGATTCCAGACAGGTATTCTTGAAGAGCAAATACTTGGGAAAAGTTGTTTTTCTTGAATTTTACTAAAATCTTCAAGTCTTGAAATAAACGTTAACCAAACTTGAAGCACAAGAAAATATTTTCGATAAAAAGATATGAAAATTTTGCACCTGGGGCGATTTGTGGTAAAATCATAGAATATTTTCTTTTATAAATCGTCTCCGATCTCCGAATTTCAAGAAAAAAGTAAAAAATAATTGTAGATGGATGAACTACGATGGTGTGGGTTGCGACATGGAGGGCACGCGGTTTCTGCCGTTCAAGACGCCCCTCGACAGGTCGTTCTTCGTCGGGAAACCGAATATTCACGAGGACGAGCACTTCGACGTCGACTCCCTCATTCGATTGGTTAGCGTTCCGACGTTGTACATTTTCACACCCGCCATCAACGAAGTAGTAGGTCTTTTCGAGACAGAAAGAAGACATGTTTTTCCTCGATAAGACGCTATCTCGTTCATGCGGGTCTGAAAATGTACAACGTCTGGTCAGCATTTTTTGTTATTTTAGTTTTTTAAAGAGATATGTTTCAGAAGAAAATATTTATTGAAAATTGGACCTATTCTATATTTTTAAAATACGTTTCAAAAATGGTTATATAATGTTTTGAAAATTTTAAATTAATGCTGCATAGTAGGAGTTTTGACTTTAAAATAGATAATCTTTCCAGGCTCGAGAAAACGGCAAAAGAATAGGGCTGGTGATCGACTTGACGAACACGAGCAGGTACTACGACAAGACCGACTGGGAGAAGCACGATGTGCAGTATGTGTGAGTTTGTTTGCTTTTATTTTTTTCATTTGACAATTGTATGATGAAAAGCATTACGATGCAAGGCATGGCAGAATAGTCAGAAAAATCGTATCTAACTTTTTCATACATGGGGTCTTCATACTGTAGTTTGCCTATGAGTGGTTTTGACTTTTTTGATGTTTTAAATTTCATTCTTCAGAAAACTGAACTGCCCCGGTCACGAGGTAGACGGTCGCGATGACATCGTCGAGAAATTCAACACGATCGTCGAGGATTTCGTCACAAATTCGGAGAATGGTGGGTTTTTTTTTTGAAAAAAATAAATTTTTAAAAATGATAAAAATATTTCATAAAATTCTAAATTCTTCCAGACTTCTTTATTGAGCGATAACGTGGAGCAATTAATTAAAAATAAAGAAGCAATATAAAAATCAGACTTCTCAAAACTCGACCCACAAAAAATAGTGTATCATATCGAAAGAGGAAAAGAGCATGTCCTTCTTTTTCTCTCACGAAAAGACTTTCTGCGAGTCGAGTTTGGAGAAGTCGGATAAAATTTCAGACGGCAAATTAATTGGCGTTCACTGCACTCACGGCCTGAACAGGACGGGCTACCTGATATGCAGGTTATTTTTTACAAAAAAAAATTCAAAATAATACAAATAGTTCAGGTACCTCATCGACAAACTCAACTGGACGGCCGCTGCGGCTATTTCAGGTTTTTCTTAAATTTTTTAAATTAAAAAATGAACATTTCAGCGTTCGAAGTAGCGAGGAAGCACCCTATCGAGCGAGCCGCTTATAAGGCAAAGCTCTACGAGGCTGAGGCCAAATTGGGGGAGGTTGGATTTTTATTTTTCAAAAAAAAAAAATATAAAATTTATTATTTTTTCAGTTGGAATTAGTAGACGAGGTGGAAGGCGACGAAGAGGAAGAATCGGAAAAATCCGAAGAAAAATCGGGAAATCGAGACAAGTCCGGCAAGGAGTCGGCAGAGGCTGGGAATGCGAGTGAAGGAAAAAAGGAGGAAAAGAAGTACTCGTCTCCGAACTTGAGCAACAAAACCCCCACCCACATAAAATTCGACAATTCCGACTAAATGGCGTCGTCCAAAATCCGTGGGCTGGGAGTGTTCTGCCTCCCAAATTTATTTTTCTCCTTCGTTTATTTCTTCACTTCGTTTCGGGAGAAATTTACTAAAACTCCAACATTCTGAACTCCTTGCTCAAACGGTGATTTCTGTACTGCTTCTTGTTGATAAAATGTACTCGAACTTCCAAATTTTATCGAGTCATGCCATCTACTTGATCTTCGAAATTTGAAATCCCCAACTTTTAGGTTTTTTGTTGGCATCTTGTTTGATCTCAATCGAAAAATGTCGGTTTCAAATTTTTAGGAATTTTCAAACAAGCGCCTTATCAGAGTCCTCCTCTATCTTTGTTATTTTATATCCTTCATTTTTCCGTGTTGTTTTGTTTTCTTTAATAAATTATTGAGTTTGACTTTTCTTCAGAAACATTTCGAAGTCAAGTTTATACGCTTGTCGTGATATATATTTTATTTTATGAAACTTTTTTTTTTTGCGAAATTTAGATTTTTATGGACAAACGCGGCCCTTCTAACGTCAAACGCGTCGCGAAAAAGCCACTCAAATGCCCATGCCCCTACAAATGTGGAAAAGAGGTGATCCTTTTCTGAAACAATAGATTTGAAAAAATTAATAAAAAAACGTTCAGATGCCGCCCCTTCAATTTCTCACCCACCTGACTCACTGCCGACGCAACTACGTTCGTAAGAACCCGCATGATATTGTCAAGTAAACGAACAATTATTGTCTATCAATTAAAAACAAATTGAAATAAGTTTCAAAAAATGAACAAAAATCTTCCTTGGAATAATTTTTAAAAATTAAATAATCGTAACTCATTCAGATGTCCGTACAACAGCACGCATTGCATAACGACAGTTGAATTCGAGCTCCACGCCAGAATGTGCGCTCCCTCTGCAGAACGGTCGATCACCACGACTTAGGGAAATTGAGAAAGTTGAAAAGGCTGACTTTTCGGCAACCTGCATATTTCATAGCTTCGTGGCCCCTACGAAATAGTATGGGAAAAGATTTCCCCCTACCTTGTCCTATACTTTTAGCTATGAACTACGAAGCTACGAGTTATCCAAATTGCCGATTTTTCGATTCCACAAAATTCCAACACATGATTTTAAAATAAGAATTTATTCGATACACGATTCTTTCAAATATACCGTAATCCCAAGGAAATCCGAGAAAAATCAGGCCGATTTCCAAATGGGAATTATACGATGTGAAGTGACGAAATGAATATATTCAGTTTATGATGATGATGAACAGTAAAATGGCAACAGACAATTCTCAAAGGTTTTCCGTGGAAAGGCGAATTTTAAAAAAATTTCACGGAAAAAAAACTGAAAATTATCGAAATGCGAGATAAAACGAAGATAAATGATCCTTAAAAAAATAGATAGAGGGTCATTTTAAACATAGGGAGAAAGGTGGATAAAGCTGGATTTTGTATTTTTATCCTAGTTTATCCATTTTCTTCTTAAAAGTGTCTGAAAGTCTCAAACTCAATGTGAGCATTTTGATACGATATATAACGATGGTGGTAATGGCGAGAAAATGAAGGGAAGTGCGAGTTTTCTTTCAAATTTTGAAGTAACTTTGAATCTTTGCTGAACGATGAGCCACTCACTACTCCACTTCCTTTGAAATTCTTGCAACACACATATTGGATATGATTGAGTAAATATCGATAAATGATGATATTGAGAAATAAGTAATTGCTCGAATTTGAAGCCTGGGGCTTCATCTCAGAGAAAATACAGAGTCAAAGGAGGAATTTCGGATTTAAAAATTTTAATCGTCAGGAGATATAAAATTACCCCCTTGAAAATGAAAGAAAAACTGATAAATAGTGTGACTTGAAGGATATATGTTTCACAGTTTGATGCTGAAAATAATCATTTTTGATAAGATCCAAGGCTTAAAGAGGGTTAAAATTTCTCAAAGTTTTGCAATAGAAAGAAAAACCCAGGATACAGCAATATCCAGATTTTGGATTTGGATACAGAGGATTTACAACTCTTCGAATTTTCTCAAAAATAATCGAAACAAATTGGCTATCTTAACTTGCAAAGGATAATAAATTGAATTGAATAGGGCGTAGTAATTGTCAAGTACAGTGACCGTGTTCGTGAAGCGACTGGGGGGAACGTTCCAGTCGTTTTACGAACACGGACACTGTACAAGTCGCGAAGATAATGGCGATGATGATCTTAATGTTGATAAGAAGCTAGTTGGGGATAAGAGTGTCCACAGGTGAAGTACGGATACGATTTATACACCTGTGGGAATCTCTTTAATAAATCCTTTTGAAATGTATGATTTAAAAAAAATATATATAAATATCCCGTTCATTCTGCATTGATTCGGTTGACAGGAGGAGAGTGGAGTGGCTGAGCAGCGGGTCCGTGACCGGGCGGCACATTCACGGCCAACAGCTCACGTTGGGGGGCTGGAAGAGGCGGGTCCGACGCCGCGGCTGCTAGCGAGGGGTTCGATTTCGACTGAAAATTCGATTTTTGTTTTGAAAAACAAGTTTCAACTTTTCTAAGTTTGAGGAAATAACTTGTAAATCGAAAATCCTAGACTAAGAAATTTCATCTTTTATGTGTAAGAATCTCGAAAACATCAAAAATCGAAAATAAAAAAATGGATTTTTTTAAAACGAACCTTGACAATAGGACAGGCGAAATCGACGTGCCGACTTCGGGCCTCCTCCTTTTCCCAGGAACAGTGCACGAATGGCCTCTGCACGTAGTTGTAGATCACTGAAATTCAACATGCTCAACTTTTTAAGGTAAATTGGAACAGGATCCCCCCTAAACCCAATGAAAAAGGACCCCAATTTAAATAGGTTTATAGGGCTGGTAGGAGAAATTGGGTTTGGGGGTCCTTTTCCGGAGTTGCCAATTTTTTAAGCTTAGATTTTTTCCGACTTACCCTCAGCCTTGTTGAACCTCTTTTTGATCTTCTCCTTGTGCGTCGGATAGCCCTCCATTCCGAGCCTGATTTTCTTCAGGCCTCGTTCTTTCAGGACCTAAAAATACAAATTTTTATTTTAAAAGTCTAAGGAAAATCGAACTTGTTTAGCGCAGTCGCGATTTTCGGCGTATTTGAAGAATCTGTAGAGGTGCGTCGAGTAGACGACGTGGGTCGTTTCTTCGCCCATCTGGAAAAAATTATTTTTAAAAATTAGAATCAGACTTCTCAAGATTTAACTCGCAGAAAAAATAGTGCACCTCTTCGATAGAGAAAAAGAAGGCATGCTCTTTTTCTCTCTCGATATAAGACACTATTTCTTCTGCGGGTCGAATTTGCAGTCCGATTAGAATACCTGCGGGGGGTACTCGTCATCCCAGTCAACAGCATCGTCGTCCATCAGAACCACGATATGGCATTCTCGCTCTCCGTGCTGAAATGTGAAAATTTTCAAACGTTCGAAATTTTCGAGATTTAAAATTCCAACCTCAGTGCTGGCGACCAATTCGGGCAGAATGATTTCCTCGAGAAATCGCGAAAATTGCTCGCGAGCCCCATCATTAGACAACTCGTGTAGAAGAGCGTGCAAATCGTGACACCTGGAAATTGAAAAATGTGAAAAAATAGGAATTTGAAAAAAGGTATCTGACTTGACAGTCTGAATGTTGAACGGGATGATGAAGTACTCGCAAGCCTCTCTCAGCTCGGAAACGGACAAACTCGTCGGGACGTGCATCGTGCCGTGCGAATAATACTCGAGAATCGCCCGGAAACAAGTTGAAGAAAGTCCCTCGGCCACCTGAAAATTAGAATTCCAGTACTTTTCGATAAAAATTCGAATATAACTATTTTCCCGATAAACAATAAACCTACTTCAAATTCCTGCCGATCGTTAGGCGAAACCAGTTCAGCTGAATCTTTGTTGGCCCTCAGAGAGAACATCCTGCCGAGCATCGTATCAGGCTTTGCAGTCAGTAGTTTGGGACTGACGAGAAATCGCGTACCATCCACGAGCAGGCACACTTTGTCACCTGAATTTTAAAAGTCCTTTTTTCGTAATCTTTGAAAATTCGAAAATTGCAAGATTTAGAAATAGTAAAGGACAATATGGAAAACGTCTTATATAATATTTTTCAAAGCTTTCATTGTTCTGTATTTTTCATGTTTTCCGTAAATTTTGAAAAAAAAACTCCCTACTTTCTCCAGGAGACAAATCGATGGTATTTCCCTGTCGATTGACCAATTGGTTGAGCAGACTCTCGTGAGCAGGTCCGCCCAGGGACATTGAGCGCTGACCTCGGTAGACTGGCTCCTAAAATTTCGTTTTCTTTTTGGAACTTTAGGGATTTTTTTTATTTCTGAATTTCTGCAAAAAAACTACCTTAGGGGTGTTGTGTTTGAGAGCGGGCGGGAGTGGAGGCGTCGTGATCAAAGATCGGTCCGTCATCTCAGAGGTTGAAGAGCACGTTCCTCGAGCAGGGGATTCTGAAATTTTTAAATTATAGGGTATTTTTTCCAAAAACTTAAATTTTCTGTAGGGGCAGACTTGTGTAAATGTTCACATCCACGGGTGCCCCCGCATAAAAGAAATAATGTACTACCTTTAATTGAAGTGCATGCCTTTTTATTTGTCAACCCCCTAATTTATGAAAATATCGAATTTTTCAAAACGCCATAACTCACCACCTAATGATCTTAATCACTTCAAATCAAAATAAAATCCACTCTATGTATACTATAGAGCATTATAAAAAAATCCTGAGATGATTTGAGTTGGGTAATGGGTAGTTCGGGAATATCGGGAGTGCCCTTCAATTAGAGAATACGGTAGTATGTCTTTTCGAGAACAGAAAAAGACGGGCTCTTTTCCTCTCGATGATAAGACACGCTACTTCGTGCGTGCGGGTACTCGTGGGTGTGAAAATGTACAATTTTCCCGTACGATTATAGAAAATTACCTGAAGGACTGGTGTGCCCCGAGGACGATGCAGAAGTTCTCCCGGCCAGCGAAGATTTACGCACTGAAATAAATTTTTGATAAATTACGATAAAACTGATAAATTGACCAGAAAGATCAAAGGAATGTGGGAAAATGAGTGATAGGCTGATATCTCAAAGAGAGAAAGAGATTGCTAAAGCCTGGCCAAAACCGGTTTGGGAATAAATGCAGAGGCCGACCCTTGTATATAAATCAGCGCAAGTTTTCACAAAAATGAGAATAGATTTCTGTAGATCTTGTGACGAATATAAAAATTAGAAGGAGCGTTTCAAGCTTTAAAGAAAGTTTGAAAAGTTATTATTTCGAAATTTTCCAAGTCTGGTGAAAAGGCAAAAATGTTTTTTGATTAGAGAAATTTTTCGAACCTTGTGGAATATGGCTTGGCGGTGGTTGCGAATGCGGAGTGTTGGATTTGGCAGAAAATGACCAGGAAACCTGAAATTTAAAAAATAAAATATATATATATATATCTGGAAGAAAAAATGTCCCTACCTGTTGTGGGGCCCTTCCTGGGGGTTTGTTGATCAGAGCCGCTTGGTCTTTCCTCGAGCGGTCTTTCAAGCAACCACGACTGCTGCCTGGCTGGTCCACTCCGTTACGGTCTAAAACATTCGAATAAAATCGGGAAATATCGAAAAATCACGAAAACCCGAAGAAATTGAAAATTACACGAATAAAGTGCGTTTCAGGCAAATGCAATTTACAAGACTGCACGATAATGTACTTGCTAGTGTTTTCGCTTTTGCACTACTTTTCTGTTCAAGTCGGAAATTTAATTCCCCTTCGAAAATTACAAATGATTTTTCTTATTCTCACCCTCTCCAGAACCGTCCGATTCATCAGTCGAGTTGCGCTGCTCGAAAATCCTCGGCCGATGTTGTTCTTTGCCTAAAATTCGTCCATTTTCACTTCATTTTCGTCGATTTTTCTGGTTTACTTTTCGAGAAGTCTGATAAATTCATTTCTTATGATTTATCCTGGTAAAGTATTGGTAGTTCGAAATTATTTTTGACATGTTACAGATTTTTTCCAAGTATGAAATTCGTTATTAGAAGGGGACTTGATAATTTTGATAAGATTTTCCTGACCGTTATCATTATCCTCGGATCCGTTTCCTTTTTCTCCACTACTATTGCTGCTTGTACCGGTTTCTGCTGTAGTTGACATGTTTTGGAACTCCGGTAACTTTCCCGGATCGATGTAAAGTTAGTGCAATGTGTTCTTTCGGCTCAACCACCTGAAACGAATACTCAGCGACCGAAGAGCTTATGTATAATTGACCAGTTCGCCAGGACTGTCATTTGTAAAATTCATCGAGATACTCTTACCTTCAGACCTAGGCAGACTTCAGGTAAAACGAGAAATTATAGGAGGGAGGTACGAAAGAGTAATCTTTTGCTATTAGAAGTCGATGATAGGGTGGTACGTAGAAAGATTTTCACATAATATTTTGGCTTACGAGGAGAAGACGGTCGAGCGACCTGGCTTAAGCCTTCCCTAGGTCTGATAAGGAACTGGGGTGAATTTTACAAACCCACCTACTGATGAGCTGATCAATTATACAGGGGGTCACGAAATCAATCAATCGATCAATCAATAATCATTGAAAAGTCGACAAAGTCAACAGAGAAATGGAGAAATGAGACCGGAGCGATTAGAGGGGGGGAGGGGCAAAAGCCTCGAGGGCGAAGCAAAGCAAAGGGGAGGGGAGGCACAAAGGGTGAAAATCGATTTATCGCACCGGACGCGTAAACCCATGCTAATTTTAACTCGAATCTCGCACCCCGTCTTTCTAGAGTGTTCCCAACCGACTTAGCTACCAGCCAGAAAATTAGCATAAGCCTCCACTTTATTTTTTAAACAAAGTTTCTTCTTCGTAACCATTTCACTAGCGAATTTATTTTTATCATCATTTTTTTCAAGTCATTTTTCTATCACCATTCTTTCCGTACGTTTCACAATATACGTTTGATACGGAATCTTCGAATTTCGACACTCGTTTTTCGTGCGTTTTTCTCGGGAACTTGATGATTTTTGTCGAATTTTCAGTTTGTTGGAAACTTGGCCGATTTTTGTAGAGAAATGTCGACAGATCTGCCCACTACTGCACCCGTTGACGAGCCTAAAGACATCAAGCTCGAGCAGAACGAGCAGAATCTCGTCGTCAGTTTCATACAGGTTTTTTTCTCCTTTTTTCTCTAAAAATAACTATTTCCAGTTTATCAGACAAAAAGTGTCGAACAACCATTGCAACGAGGCTCAGATCGAGGCGCTCGAAGGTAGCAAAATAAGAAAAAAAAGATTTTTTTTGTTGAAAAAATACAAACTAAAAAAATAAAATAAATTCAGTCGGAATCCAATGCCTGGAGTCGGCCTTCAATTTGAACGACTCGCACTACGCGTTTCAGCCGTCACGCCCGCTCATCGACATATTCAACCAGGCCGAGGGGCAGCATGCGGTCCCATTTTCGAATTTTCATTTTTATTATTACAAAATAAAAAATGTTTAAAAATAAGAAATTTGTTTCAGAACGAAGATGTAAGCAAAGCTGCTCCGACCGAGGCGGACATCGCGCAAGCGAACAAGTTGAAGGAGGATGGTAACACGCTCATGAAGGACTCGAAGTTCGAGCTGGCCGTCCAGAAGTACAACGAAGCCATCAAACTCAACCGGGACCCCGTCTACTTCTGCAATAGGTCGGTGATTTTTAATAAAAACAGACTTGGGACTTTCCAACCGAAAAATCCTTTATGCGATTAATTATCCTAGTCAGTTTTGCACTACTATCCCTCATCACATGCTTAGAGATAATGACGTTTCTTTGCAGTTGAAGAATTTCAAGTCTGAATAAAAACGAATTTTTGAAAATAAAAACAAAAAAATTTTCAGAGCAGCCGCCTACTGCCGCATGGAGCAGTACGATCTGGCTATTCAAGTAAAATTCTAAAAAAAAAAAATTTGAATAACTTAAAAATCCAGGACTGCCGCACGGCCCTCGCCCTCGACCCCAACTACTCTAAGGCGTATGGAAGAATGGGGTTAGTTTTGAAGAAAAAACGAAACAAAATTATAAACTTTCAATTTGTGGCAACTTTTTAAAACCTTAAAAATTGTCTATAAAACTCGACTTCTTCCGAAACTTTTCATTCTTTCAGACTTGCCCTCTCGTGCCAGAACAGATACGACCAGGCTGTCGAGGCGTACAAAAAGGCCCTTGAATTGGACCCCGCTCAAGATAGCTACAAGAACAACCTCAAAGTTAGTTTTTCTTATTTAATAAAATTCAAAAATATAATTTTAAATATCCTTTCCCAGATTGCCGAGGACAAAGTGCGCGAGCTGAACGAGGCACGTGGCCCCAACCCATTCGCTTCGATGTTCGGCCCTGGCGGCCCAGGCGCAGCTGGTCTTCCTGGTAAATTAAATAAATGAATATTTTGAACAGACCTAGGCATACTTTTAGCCAGAACGGAAAATTATAGGGAAGGGGATACGCAAATTCAAAATTTTCTGTAGAAAGTTGGTACGTATACATGAGGGGGTACGCACAGAAGATCTGGCCTAAACTCTGCCTAGATATGTTTCGAAAATATAATTTTGTGTTATTTTTCAGGGATGATGGGAGGCATGGGAGGCATGGGCGGGATGCCTGATCTCGGCTCGATGCTCAACAACCCGGCCATGATGAACATGGCCCAGACCCTCATGAACGATCCCAATATTCAGGTCGAAAATTCGAACATTTTAAAAATAGATTATTATATGCTTGAAAGATTTTTTTTTAAATCCAAAGGAAGAATTTTTGAAATCACTCATAATTCTGAGAATATGTAATTGTTATTGTGAAAAGTAATATATCAAAATTGAACATTTTTTAATGTTTCAAATAGAGTTGATAAAATGAATAAGAGCTCAAATACATTCTAATTTCTAAGAATTAAAAAAAAGGTAAATTTAATTGAAATTTTCCAGAACATGATGTCCCAGTTGATGACTGAAGGCGGCGGGCTGGGCAACTTCCTGGCGGCCGGTCAGCAGCTCGCTCAGGTACGAGACAAAATTAAGGGCCCGTTCATACTTAGTTGCAATGCAACTCGCTCGAAATAGTACGGGAAATCAAGAGAGCACAAGAAATAATGCAATCGCGCTCTCTTCATTTCCCATGCTATTTCAAGCGAGTTGCAAGTTGCAATGCAACTAAGTATGAACGGGCCCTAAAAGAATTAAAGTTCGGATTAAATAATTTTACAAAAATCAAATTTACTTCTAGTTTATAAATAAAAAAAAGCTAGAACCTCTAAAAATGATCAGAAAAGGCAAATATTGTAGTAGAAAGAAATGCGATCTTCATGCATATAATTTTTCGATTCTAAAAACTATTAAGAGCCACTCGGACTTTGCTCGTTCTAGGGCGAACATAGAGAAATAGCGTTGTTCATGAAGAAGGCGTAGAGTGCGAGTGTTTCTCTGCACTCTCTCTCTCTCTCTCTCTCTCTCTCTCTCTCTCTCTCTACGAACAATGCCATGTCTCCATGTTCGCTCTAGAACGAGCAAAGTATAAACGGGGGACCTAAAGATTTAAAAAAAAAATAACAACAACAAAAAACTAGTAATCGAATTTCAGCAAGTGCAGCAGAGCAACCCGGAGTTCGTGGAGCAGCTTCGCAGACAGTTTGAAGAGCACAACACGGGAGAAGGGCAGGACGGACAGGGACAGGGAAATGAGGGAAACGACCAGAATCAGCCCCGCGATCCCTCTACCGGAGGGGGACAGTAGACAAATACGAGATGAGCTAAAAAGTGGTAGGGAAAACGTTATCTTTTGATTTTTGAGCCACTTGTATTTTTTACCCCTAAGTTACTTTTACCCTCTTATAGTTTTTACTCTTTTTTTGGGAAATAGCGAAGGAATGAGAGAAAAAGGGATAAAAACTACAAGAGGGGTTGGGGTTATCTTAGGAGTGAAAGGTACAAGGGGCCAATTTTTGAAGAAGCAAACTGATGAAAATGATACGCTTTTTCCTACCTGCCAGAATATTTGAGAACGTTCCAAATATATACTTTTTGAGATAGCTTTGTTGTTGAAAAACCAATTTTTATTTTCTTCTTTTCCTACTTGTCAAACACATTCTTTGCCTTTTATCATTTTACTTTATCTGACCTGACTTTATGAATGCTTTGTGATATCGCAAAAAGTCATGTCTTTTTCCATCTTTTCTTTTTAAAATTTAGGACAACCAAATGTTTATGATATAGAAAATTGTTGATTTCTTTTTTGCGAATATTGTTTTTTTTTTCCTTCTTTTCGTTTACAGAAACATTTTATTGAAAGAATAAACTTATCAGAATACCCTATTTTATACAAATTTTCCATTTATTGGGAAGGTTTCAGTATTCGAAACTTATCTGAAACATTTTTACCCGAAATGCGATAATTTGGATGATAGATGAAAGAGGGGAGAGGAGATTTGGAATTTTGAAAAATATTATGAAAGTTTTTCAACAGATAACTTTTTGGATACAGTTGTCTCTCAAATATTGTAGAGCGGGCTCTGTGAATCGGGGTTTTCCTAAAGTTGGATAATTAATTTAGGGAAAATTCGAAAACTCGTTCAAAACCAGACCTGAATAATCGGCATAGGAGATCCACTCTAGCTGGGGGCAAAACTGGCCTAGCATGTAGAGCGATTTATCCGTACACGAGGTGCCTCGCATACGGACCTCTTTTAAGGGGCATTTTCTAAAAGAATAAAACGTGAATTTTTAAAAGTTCTAATTAGAATGGAAAACAAATGCAAAATTTACGCACTTGGCTAGCCAAATCAGGCCCTTGTCACTGACCCACTTGCACCCGTTAATGTTCACCGTCTTGAGGTGTCTGCAATTCCCGGCCAGCAGACAGATAAACCGATCGTCCACCGAACTCATGTGGGACGTTTCGATGTCCTAAAGTCGCAATTTCTTAATTGTTCCGAGTTTTTAAAGTTGAAATTTTACCGTCAAATTCCTAGCCCCTCTGGCGATAGCGAATAGGACCCTATAAGTAATCCTCATCTTACAAATCCTCAGGGATCTCAATTTCGAAGCACGCGATTTTGCGCCACCTAAATTTTGTTTCGGAACTCAAATCACAAAATTCCCCTACCAGTGAAGTATTTCTGAAGCAAGGACGTCGACAAATGGGTGACGTCCAATGAAAGATGCGTTAAATTTGGCGTGCAGTCAATTAGAAGGCTAAGCGAGTCTTCGTAAAGGCGGGGTACGCTTATCTAAAAATATCAAGTTTTTGAAAAAAAAAACCCCCCCAAATTTGAATACCTGGAGTTTGGTTATTTTAACCCCGAGGAAAGGCAGAATCACGCAGAGTAGAGCGTTTACGTTATCAATGGCTGTCTAAAAGATAGGCTTCTTAGAAAATGACTCTTTGGAGGTGCCTTACCAAATTGTATTCCCTGACAGTGACCAGCAAATTTATGCTGGTCAAAAATGGGTGCTCTCCCAAACTCCGCACCAATTCATAGGGGTTTTCCTCTCCACTAACTGATAGTCGAAGCGAAGTAACGCAGTGCGGCAAAATTGGAGGAATCGTGAAGTAATTTGCATACAGATCGACGTCCTTCAGATTCAAACCGTCAATGACGCAAGGCGCGTCAACATATTCCTAAAAATCACCGTTTTTCGGCCTCCTGTATTTGCCAACGGCTGTATTTATCAACGGTTCTTGTCTTATTTTTCGCCATGTTCTACACTCCCTCTATCCGTCGACAAATACAGGAAGCGCTATTTTCAAATGTTTCATTTGTTAAGCTTACCTCATGAAAGAATCTGGCGATTGAAAGTTGGCTCAAATTTGGGCAGTGTGAGGATAAATACTGTAGCGATTCAGAGGGGTTGGTCAATTCTGATAGAAAGTCAAGCTCCAAAATCTAGAAAGAAATTTTTCCTTTGAAAATTACATTTTTGAACCCTACCCTTAGTCTTTTCCCGACATTGTCCGCGATTGTGTAGAGACTTCGATCATCCAGCGCACTACAGTGATTCAGATAAAGGCATGCGATAGAGGGGTTTTTCTGGAGTAGACCATCAATTCCTTCACTGGTAATCTAAAATGGAAATTTTGAAGTCCAGAAAATTAGACCTCTTGTACTTTTTACCCCTAAGTTATCCTTTCCCACTTGCAATTTTTACCTCCTTTCTGAAAAATATCAAGTGGAAGAGAAAAATTGGGTAAAGAGTACAAGAGGGTAATGGTAAATTGGGGGTAAACAAGTACAAGAGGCCGAAGATGACTCACTTTTGTGCACCCACTGAGATCGACCGAGTAGAGAAAAGGGCTTCTGATAAATGACAAAGCCTCATCGGTCAATTGACGCATAGCCCTTAACTCCAGCTGGCATAGTCGCTTCTGATTCGAAGTCATGACTCGGATTCCCTGAACATTTCGAAATTACTGTAGCTTTCCCCTAAAGTTTAGATTTGTAAACAAATAGCCACTCTGACGTCAAAGCTCAAGTGGCTTTTCTCTATTTTCGATCTCGAGCTACTTCCTTTTTTTTGCAAAAAATAACCAATGTTTTGCCTACTTGACCATTCACAACAAGCACTTTCTCGCTTTACTATTACATTCGAGTTATTGCTTTGGGAAATCGGATACATTAAGAGTGTGACATTTTGCGGAATCACGAGAATGTTGGATTTTGGCGGAAAAACTTTACGAATCATCATCACATGATAAAGGATAGGCGAGAAGAATGGAATTTATACAGCACACCAAATTTGGAATGCTTACTTCATCAGTGATTCCGGGACATTCGACCAGCACGATTTTATAGAGGTTCTTGTTATTGGCTGTTAGCGATATGAGCATTTCATCGTTCTAAAATTTAAAAAACCTATTTTTCTGGAGATTTTGTGAATTTTTACCAAATCGTCTGACAAATAGAAACAAAGCGAGTCGATATTCGCGTTGAACATCGGCAGCGACACTAGTCTGTTGCAGTCCGAAGCGGCTAGCTAAAAATCGTCGGTTTTTTATTGCTCCGTTTTTTCTCCCGAGACATGTTACTGTCACCCCACCCACATCACGCGTATTGTGAAAGAGACGAAGATAAACAAAACCAGATGTAACCTTTTCCAAGGGTTTTTTCTCGAAAGATTGGCAATTTTACCTGATTGTGACTGGAGAAGAACTCGAGTAGAAGCCGTTTGCACTCGGCCGGCATTTTCGCCAAATCATCATGAAGTTGGTGTTGAGTCACGGCCGACAGGCACAGATTCAGCAGGGATTTCACCATCTTCTCTTGGGTTTATATGTTAGCCGAATATCAAATGCTCGAAGCCATGAATTCAAAATTCATCGGGAAATTAACGATTCTGGAAAAGAGACGTTGTTTTTGGCCGGACAAATCGGAATTCGGAGAGAAATAAGTTCGATCGAACCGAGTCGCGTCTCTCGGGTTGCTTCTGCTGCTGACGAAAAATTTTCGAGAGATTGAATGGAGAGAGCGATTTGAGCTAACACAGCCAGAGACTATGGGATACGAAGCGAGGCGAGAATCGACGACGGATAGACTTTGACTTTACACTGCACGAAAAAATCGCACAGCCCATTTCATTTCGAAGAGGAGAGGAAAGTGAAAGAAATGGATATGAGAAAGACATGTGAGAGGGCGAGGATATGATAAAGGATGAGAATTGAGCGGTCAGGTGGACGAATCTGGCAAAAGAACACGGGACATCTACGAACCAAGCAAACCAATCAGTCCCCTCTTTTCGAGGACGTCCAGCTGTTACCCGACAAATATTTATCACATCTTGTGATCAACCGAAATTGCTTTCGGTAAATGGGAAATAATCACTGCACAAGACTTTCCGGAGAAATTCGTTGAAAAACAACGGGAAAAAGCCTGATCTTCACACGGAAAAAAAACTGAAAATCATGGAAACTTCAAAATTAACTTTGCCGAAAAAAATGTCGATTTGGTTCTTGACGATGCGTCATTTTTATTCAGTCAATTGTTGCTCGTCTAGACGAGTAGATCTGTATGAGAGACGCGATGTTCATGTAGAAATGCAGAGGAAAGAGGGATTGGTGTGGGTATTGGTGGGTAGTGAATGAGCAAGGAAGCACGAATGATGGTGAGAGGGCAAAGAGCTGAGGAAGAAAATGACGATGACAGTCAGATCGAGTTGGTAGCGATGTAGTGATACACAGTTGGTGCACACGACAGGCCTACTCCTTCTTCTTGCCCTTGTCTTTTTCGTCTTCCTTCTAAAATATTCAAATTATCGTGGTTTTTGGAATCCATCGAAAATATCTTGTCCTTGTCCTTATCGTCCTTCGAGCCGTTTTCCTTTTTATCGTCTTTCTTCGATCCACCCTCTTTCTTGTCTTCGTCCTCCTTCTGTAAACCCAGTCCATATTTCGTGTCAGGACCCTATTACCGTACCTTCTCTTCCTTCTTTTTCTTATCCTCTGCCTCTTTCTTGGAAGCGGCATTCGCTTTGGCAGTGCTGACGATGGACTGCTGCTGGCTCTGACTGGGCGGCTTGGCGGCACTCGCTCCGCCAGCGCCTGCTTGCGTTATCATGCTCTTCTGGGCGGGATGTGGGGGTGGTCTGCAAGAAGAAATGACCATTTTGGTTGAGGGCGGTTTGTACCAAAATTTACGAGAAAAGTCCCTGCAATTTTGGTATAACCGCCTTCGATCCGTCATTTTTCTGGAGTTTTTTTTTGTGATTTTGCCGGATTTCACTACTTCTTTCCTCCGCATTGGACGCCGACGACGATCGCGACGAAGAGGAGTTGAATGACGGGAATGAACGGGAGCATTCTCGAAGTGGCGAAGTGGTGCGCAACGAGCATTGCCAGCTAGAATTAGTTATTTTTGACCGGTTTTGGAATTTTTCGGACAGATTTCGGCGAATTTTGATGGTTTTCGCAATTTCTCTGTCGAACCTGACTGATTAGAAGATATCAGCTGGGCTGATACCGCTGGAGAACTCGGTAATGAGGCTGGGGAATTCTGAAAAAATCAATATTTTCGAATTTTCGAGAAAAATCCATATTCTACTTTTCAGCCTCCTGATATTATCCTCCTTGGACTACCGTAGTCCTCTTTTCTCTTTTCTCTTCTCCCTCCTTTTCTCTTCGCACTTTCACTGCGCTCTAATAACACTGGGGTCGATTTTTTGGTTCCCCATTTCGCTGAAAAGCCCTTTATTTCTGCCTGTTTTTCCTTCTTTTTCTCTGTAGAAATTCTCCCAAATTGTCGAATTCGATCGATACGAAATTTGAATTTGTACATTCAAATTCCATTTCATTTTCTCGTTGAAATTTTTCGCGTTTCGTTTCTCGCAATTTGACAATTTCGGTCGGCTTTTTTGCAAACTTATATCTATCTATATAATATATTTAGAAGAAAATGTCAAGATTTTCAGCTCATCCATCGATCGGAAGCCTCGAAATTTTGAAGTTAGAAAGTTTGGAATTTTGAAGCGAGACCAAAAAAGATGGTGGAAGTGGATTTGAACAAGGAGAATGAGGAGGAGCAGTCCTTTTCCGATCCCGAGGATTTTGTCGACGAAGTTTCTGATGAAGGTGGAAAAATTTGTCTACAATTTTCAAAATCATGTTTTTTCTAATTCTGTAAAGTTTTCATTACTAACTACAAAAATTATCATATACAAATTCAACTCATAATTTTGTGGATTTGGTGAAACGTATTTGATCTTTCAAAGAATAAGTTTTTTTTTCCAGAACTAGTGCCGGACATCCTTGCCCAGGAGCCGCGCCTCGCTGATCTGGAGAACAACTGCGTCGTCATCTTTGGCATTCCCGTCGTCGGGTCCGACCGTCTCTCCAAATTGACTGTGAGATTTTGAAAATTTTCGATTTATTTATTTTCAAGAAAAAACTTTCAAAAGTGACTTTTTATTATTTAAATTTTAAAAATATTCCAGACGGTTCTCGGCAAAGTGTTCGACAAAGTTGGTGGCAACTACAAGTTGCACGTGCCCCAGAATGCCGAGGGGGGCAGTTTGGTGAGATTTTTTTTTAAATAAAAAAATACAATTGAAGATTTATGCTTCAAAAGACTCGAAAATGTACCTTATAAAACATTTGTTTTATTAACACTTGAAAATTAAAGCGAACAAAATGTTCAGCAGACAGTTTTGGATACGGTCCTATTAAAAATGACAGTGAGAAGAGGGGAGAAATAGCATGAGCAGACGACAACGAGAAGAAAACTGAGAAAACGCACTCTCGGTGTCATGTTTAACAGGACCGTGTCCAAAACCTGAAGGCCTGATGTTCAGGGCATGGCGTTGCTGTACTTCGACGAGCGCGAAAGTGCGGAGCGATGTGCTGCGAGTCTGGACAGCTTCGCGTTCGACAAGAACCACACCTTTTCTGTGGTCTCCTTCAAGGAGGCCAAACTGCTCGACGCACCCGACCCCAAGTGGCAGCCACCCCCAAAGGAACCCTACAACGATGTGGTCAGATTATTGTTTTTTTCTTCTTTTTATAAAAAAAATTAATTTCTTGAACTATATCAAATTAGTGAAATTCTTCGAAACTTTTCGATAAAAAATGAATGCTTGAAAAGATACGTTTCAAGGTTTCCCTAAAAACGAAAATGTCAGTTTTAACACAATCGCTTTGAAATAGTACGTTTGATTAAAATAAAAATTTAAGAAATTTTCAGAAAATAGACCATTTCACTTTTAAACAATGCCTTGAAAAGGATAATTAAATCAACAATTAATTTACAAAAATGATAATAAGTTAGTTTTCCAGGGCGATGTGTGGTGGTGGATGCAGAACCCACGTTGTCTCGATCAGTTCGCGGTTCTGTGCGAACGACATGTCGATGGCGGCAACTCACACAACGCAACCTTCCGCTCTGTGCTCAGCGTCTACTGGCACAAGAAGAACAACGAGCCCGAGCTCGCCGGCGATGCGCACAATTGCGAACGACCGGTTGGCATATATTTTTGAATTTAAAAAATCCAGCTTTTTGGAACTCTGAAAGAAAGGTTTTAAAAGAGTAAAGTAAATAAGTGAAGTTCCTAGAAATGATAATCACAAATTCTTTAAAAGTTCAAAACTTTGATAGAATTGTTTTTATAAGTTCACGAAAAAATCGAATGAAAATGAGTGAGTAAGTCAAATAGAAGAACTGTTCCCTAAAGTAAAATGAATTCTAGTTTTCGGAAAAAATTGAAAAAAAAAACAATTTTTCAGGATTGGACAACAGACATGTTCATGTGGTCGCCGCACGGCAGCTACCTGGCGACGATGTTCCAGCAGGTACAGCATTTATAAGCGATTTCACTCAAATTCTCAGGTTAACCGCTGATTTTGAAACGTTAAGATCCATTCACATTCTAAATCCATAGTTATAGCGCTCAATTTAACGCAATAAAGAATATGATTACAGGGCGTCGCGCTGTGGGCCGGACCCAAGTTCCAACGCGTCCAGAAATTCGCCCATCAGGACGTCATCTGGTTCGAGTTCTCCAAAGCCGAAACGTATGTGTTTCAACACGCCTTGAAAACACAACATTCCTATGAAGATTGGGAAATTTCGAATTTCTTGACATTTGTGAACACTCTTTTGAATTTTGTTGAAAATACTAGAGAAATCGAATACGAGAGTTTTTTTAACTTCTTAAAAATGATCATTTTTAGAATTCTAATTGAGTGAGTCTTGTTAAAAATTAGAAATTCTAAAGCCATACGACAAAATTGCAGATACCTGGTGACGTACGCCCCGCCCACGAACATGAAGACGTGGTGGGAGTGCGAGCACGACTGCCTACGCATCTGGGACGTCCGCACTGGCGAGCTGAAGTCCGTCTTCTCTCCACTGCAACTATGCGGACAGAAGAAACTCAACATGTGGCCTTTCTTCAAGTAAGACAGCCAGCCAGCAGACTTGCAACGTGTTTTCGACCCGCGCGAGTAACTGCAGGAAACGAGATAGTGTATCATTTCGAGAAACAGAAAGAAGACATGCTCTTTTTCTCCCCCGAAATGATACACTATCTCGATTTATCTACAGTCAACCGCGGTTCGAAATTCCATACCAAGTCCGTTTATTAAAAAGGGGTGGGGCTAATTCGAGCTTCAGATTTGATATTTTTAATGAGTTTTAAATCGAAATGGCGGAGATGTATTATGAAATGTTAAGGATTTTGAATTTATGATTTCTTTGAAGCATAGCTAAAAATGTGAATTTAAGATGGTCCTCTGATGAGAAGTACTTCGCCTGTCTGAAGCCCCCCGAGAAGGACAAGCTCGACAGAAACAAGAAGGTTTGCATATATTTTTCCCTTCGAAAAAACCCTGTAGTTTTTGTTTCTTTTTTTATGCGAAAATTCACGTTATCTCGTGATATTTTCAAATAGAAAAAAATCCTTGCTGTAACTTTTTCCTATTTTTCTCAAAGGTAATGTCTAAATTTGTTGAAAATAGATAGAATAAAATGTGTGTTCAGGTGGACGGTATTTGGATCTTCGAGACAGAGACGTTCAAGCTGTCGCAGGGCACGTCGGTGCCCTTCGAGAACATTCGCCAGATCGAGTGGTCTCCTACCAGTCCGATTATCGCCTATTATTGCGAGGTGTGTGGATTCAATTCTTTCAATATTTTCAGACATTTTTTTCAGCAGATAAGATCTTTGTGATCAAATCGACGATTTGCTTCATATTTTTAAATAATTTTTGAAACATCGGTTTTGAAAAATGGCAAAAATTTCGATTTTTCAGTTAAATAAAATGCTAATTTTCAGTGCGCAGACCAGACCCCGGCCGAATTCGGTCTCCTGGAAATGCCCTCGCGCATCAAGCTGCGTACCGGCCGTGTCTACAACGTCTCCGATGCACAAATGTTCTGGCAGCCCAGCGGAAAGAGACTCTGCGTCTACACGCAAAGGTACGAGCATTTTTTGAAGCGTAGGAAAAATAGTATTCTGAGGAAACTAATAAAACTAGTACAGCAGATATTAACAAAATTTGTTTTTAGAAATCCGCAAATTGCTTCATTCGCGTGTTTGCCGTTCTACTTTTATTAATTGTCCTTAAAACATAGAAAAAGATAATTATTTTCAAATTTCATTGAAGACAGAGAATATCATCAAGCGGCAAATTGATTTGCTATCATGATTTTCATGAAACATACGAATTTGATATTTAGATACAGAAATCGCTTGAAACATTATTTAGGCAATGAGAATTTCGATTTTCTTTTCAATTTATGTATAAATTTGAAAATAATTAATTCTAGAAAGATTATATTGATTTTTTTTCGACTTTCCTGAAACATACCTCATTTGTTAGTTGTTTGCAGATACAAGAAGAAGGACAAGACGCGCGACGGCGAGATCAAGTACGTGGGCGGTACGCAGGGCCACCTGGAGATATTCGAGATGGACAAGAAGGAGATCTCCCTCATGAATTTGCCCCTCCCCGAGAAGGAGCCCTTCATCCACTTCGGATGGGAGCCCAATGGTAAGTAAATTGAAGAAGACAAATCGAAATTTCTTGAATTCGAAAAAAAAACATGGTAGAAAATCCAAAATTGGCGGGGGGATGTTTGTTATATTTTCTAAAACAAATTAGAAATTTTGCAGGGCATCTTTGATGTGGACGCGATTTGTAAAACAAAAAAAAAGATTTAACGGGAAATTCTAGTAAATTTTGCTACAAATCCGCTCCACACTCGACATTTTTTTTTTTACTTTTATAGAAAAAACAAATTGATGAAAGCTGAATTTTGCAGGCGATAAATTCTGCGTGCTGACGGGCAACCAGTCGAAGGCGATGCCGCACGTGTATCGCATCGACCACAACACGCACGCGCCCAAACTCATGAGCAAACTCGACTCGGGCGTCCAGTACAACGAGGTACGCGGCAACTTCTGACGTGTTAAACATGACAGCGAGAAGAAAGGAGAAGTAGCATGAGAGGACGCGCGGCGACAGAAGACGAAGAAAAGTGGGAAAAAACATTCTCTTTCTTCTCGTTATCACCGTCGCGCATTCCCTCATGCAATCTCATCATTTTCTAAGATCCCCTTTCTACACATGCGGATCGAATTCTGAGAAGTCTAATGTAAAATGGTGAATTTCCAGGTCTCCTGGTCGCCATCAGGCCAGTGGCTGGCGATTCTGGCTTCCCGTTCGACCGGAGGCAACGTTATGTTCGTCGACACGACTACGTCTGAAGCCAAACGCACCAACGTCGTCGAGCATCCCGGATTCACTCAGGTAAAAATGAAGGAAAATAGGAATTTGGGCCCATTGTATAGTTACTCTACTCTCTTATCTACAATCGCTATTACCCTCTTTTCTGAGAAGTAGTACTATGGAAAAAAGTGGGTGGTAACTACAAAGGCCCAAATTAGATTTTCAAAAAATGCACGCAGAAAAATGAAGTTAAAATTACCGGTTTTCGAAAATTTCAAAAATATGTTTCACGGTTTTCAGAAAATGTACGAGTTTCGTGAAGAGTGTTACTTCTCGTGAATAGGAAGGAAAATTTGAAAATTAAAATTTTTTGCAGAGCTACTGGGATCCGACCGGTCGTTACTTCACCACGTGCTGCACGCTGCGCGGTCGACATTCCGCCGATCTGGGATACAGAGTCTACACTTTCCAGGTAAACGGCAAATTAGATCTGTTTTAACAAACCCACAAAATAAAAAATGTTTTTATTTTTTAATTGACTTACTACTTGATGCGCGTTAGACAATAATGGTAAGAAACATAGAATTTTCTCAAAATTAAGTGACATAGAAAACTATTCTTGAAACTTGTTAAAAAAAGATGAAACTAGAAAAATCTATTCTTGAGG
>LIAE01006365.1:0-24038 GCA_002287525.1 Diploscapter pachys | reverse complement strand
CCAACAGGTTCAAGCGGGAAGACGACGAGGAGAAGAACAAGGCCAGCCAGGAGGTCATCGAGAAGAGAAGGTACGCCACCATCCACATTACTCGATACGAGTACTTTTTTTTTACCAAACAGCAAAAATGAGTACTTTTGCTCCAAAGAACAAAATAACCTCTGAATAATAGTACTCACAGTCATGGTTTTTCTCTGAGAAGATGAAATTCGAGACTCTTAGAAAGTTCACTAACTTTATATTTTAATTGGACAGTTGTGATAATCAGTGTAATTCTTGGAACCTCGGATATTTCATGTTTCTGTGTAACACAAGAAAGTCATTTCCCTTTTCCGCTAAAATATTATTATGATTTGTTTATACAAATTAACAGGAAACATGGGAAAAATTATACAGATAATTTACAAGTTTTCTGAAACTTATGCAATTTTAACTTTCTTTCTGAAAGCTTGAAGATAATTTATTTTTGTTCAGGAAGATCATGAACGCGTTCGAGGTGATCCGCAAGCGCATTTTCGCGGAAATCAACACTCAACAGGACTCCAAGATTCAGCTCCGAGGCAAAAGTGGGCAAATTTTGCATTTTTGTTTTTCCACGACTTCGCCACCATGTGAAATAGTATGTAAAATTAGGGAAAGATAGAGAAATGCTCTCATTTTGTACACTATTTCGTCTGGTCGCGAAGTCACGAAAAATCATGATTGCCACATTTTTGAAAAAAAATCTACGTTTCACAAATTATTCATTTTGAAAAAAGTAGAAAAGAAACAATTTCAATGAAAAGAGGTCTGAACTATATGAAAATCTGAAGAAAATGCAACTATCTTGATATTTTTTATTGTTCAGCCGATTAATATCCATTCGGAGAATAATTCAAATTATTTTACCTGAAAAATATCTAGAAAACTTGTTTCAGAAGCCTTGGAAGTGGAGACAAAAGAAGAGGATTTGGTTGAGGAGACTATCACCGTGGCCCTGTCCACAGAGAAGACAGCCGTCGCCGCTGACGAGGAGTAAAACCAGGACGCCGCGTACCGTAATCTCTCTCCTCTCTTTAGATTACTGTATTTTCCAAATACCGTAATCCAGTCTCTTCTCTTTTAGACGTCTATTTTCAAGGTAGACGTCTAAAAAATGCTTTCTTCAAAAATGAGATCAAACCATGGATTTGATACGTTTCAGAAAGGCAGAATGTCAAGCACGGAAAATTTTAGGGAAACGAGAAAAAATCGAACTTGCTTGACTTCTGCAGGTCAGAAATGCGGTATCAAAATCCTCGTGAGCCTTCTAGAAATGGAGTTCCGTTACTTTCTTCGAAAATGACTAAGATGAGGGGATTTTTCAAATCCCTGACCTCGAGGCATTTCGTTAATTTTATTTTATTCTCCAATTTTGTTGTTGTTGTTAAAATTGTGGTTCTTTTCTTTTTGGATTTCCCAGTTTCTCTTCTCCATAGATTTTTATGCTAACTTAAACAACTTTGATCATAATTTATCTCTGAAGTCTATCTAAAATGATCGTTTTCTTTCGAGTTATTCTATTTTTTTTCCAAATTTTCGGGCAATGGGTTTTCCCGTTTTCCATTTCGAGAATTGTTGAAATGAAAATTTGTTGAAAGTTTATTCTTTCGAAAAGATAACAATTCCTAACGACTGAGGCTATAACCAAACTAATTATCTATCAATCTACGGTGATTTCGCTAATTACCCGTGTTTTAATAGCGATTAACTGATTTTACAAGTGTTTGGGCAACTCATTGACATCGTCAAAGTGCGTCATCTCCTCTGTGTCTTCATAGTTCAAGGTGAAGAATGGAGTGGAGGTTGCCTGAAAGTTTCAAGTCTCGACACTTAATTGAGGTAATTAAATGGAGCCTAATTAGGTCCTAATTAAAGTTAATTATTCTAATTATGCGAAGTTAGTTACCCCCAATTGAATGGCCCGGTCGCTGGACTGAGTGATGAATTTCCTCGATTTCGGGTGCGAAAGGCGGCTCACCAAATCCTCTGTATCCCTGAGCGAAAGGCCGATTTCCCTCGCGCACTTGCACAATTTCGGAGCCCAGAAAATGCTGTCGTAATTCTAAAAATTTGTATTTCAAAAAATTTTAATTCTTGAAAAAACTATTTTTACCTCCCACAAAGCGGTGCCCAAATGGTGGATGGCTCCCATGTAGAGGTCCGGAAATTCGCTTTTGATGAGCCCCAGAAACGTGGTCGGACTGGAAATTGCTGCCGACTCCAAAATCCACGTCAAATAGTACTGGAAAAATTCGTTTTTGAAAATAATTTCGACAAATCTTACGATCTGCCAATTTTTATCGAGTCGATAGGTCAATTCTGGGGCGGTGTACTCGACGGTGGGCCAGTAGAAACGCTTCGGACGGGCGTAGCCTTCCTGAAATGCTAATTTTGAAAAAAGGATTTTTTTAAACATACAATTTCCGTAATGATTGAAGTTTCGCTGGGTTTCTCGATTTGTTTGACGCTGAGGCGATCGGTTTCGGGTTCGGGCACTTCCTGAGCAGGCTCAGGCTCTGGCTCTGGTTCAGGGGCCGGATAATAGAGTTTCGGCTTCGGGTTGGGAATCCAATTGTTGTCTGCGTCCCGCTTGACCGGCCCAACGATCCTCGCATTTGGGTCGGTGTTCTGCTCTTTCCACTTGTTAAACCTGTAGCATTCCTCAGACCACTTGATAAATTTGATCGCACCTGGAAAATATTATTAAAAGACGCAAATTATTTCTTTTAAGTGGAAAATGTCAAAATTATTAATTTTATCAAACCTTGAAGTAAATTTTTCAAAAACTTAAAAAAAGACCCACCGACTCCCTGAAACTTAGGCCGCTGACTGTTGGCCAGACCATTCTTGTAGAGGTAGATCCGGAAGGTGTACGCGGGAATGTAATCGATCAGGGCATTCAAATCGGGGCGCGTTTCGAAGTACTAAAATAGAAATACGAATACTGGTTGAAAATAAACAAATCAAAATAAATCGAACCTTGATAGCTCTCCAGGAATTCGGGCAATTAATGTCGAAGTAGAATTGAAGGTTCGTCAGCCGACCCACTCCTTTCAGAGCTTGAGATGAGACCATTTTCTAAAAAAATTTTAAATTAAAATAATCTCATTTGAGCGAGAGAAGGAGAGAGAGTTAGCGCGTAAACGGAAAGAAAATGCGTCGCGGGTAAGTCGGACCGATTGTTTAACTGACGTCAATTTTTCAGCTTGCTTTCCGGAATTTCGAAATTTAAAATTTTTCTAAATTTCAGACCCGATCAACACTATGTCCAGGTCGGAACCGGGAAGTCCTAGCAGGTTGGAACTTGAAATTTAATATAAAATGTGTTTTTTTGTCTTTTGAAATTGAAACTTTTCTAAATCATTAAACAAACTAATTTTTACTGTAGCAAATTCCCTGAAAATTAGTTTAGAATATAAATAAGCAATTTGTTTTTAGAAAATCGACCGCCTTCATCAATTCAAAGTGGTCAATGGTCGCCTCCTGCAGCGATGTGGCGACGCCATTTAATGAGGTAGCATTATTTTTTGAAGAAAAAATAAAAGTTAAGCAATCTAGGATCTTGACCAAATCAAGGATCCAATCAAACTTGCTCAAGCACACGCTTTGCGGCTGAAACGAGTCGCCATTGCCAAATTCTTCAAGCAACACGAGGATGAGGATCTGCATTTGTACATTGGTCAGATTTTATCTTCATTTCTTATTTATTTTGTTCACTTTTAAATGTTTTAATTTCTAGATAATCTCCGACAATTCGCCATTTCCCAAGGCGGTCTGGTCGATGACGAGTTCCGGTCGATAATTTGGCCGATCCTCGCGGACCACTTCCTTGGAGATGAGCAGGAGGACGACTCGAATAACACGCCCAGCAGCAGTAGCGGAAGCAGCTCAGACTCGGACTTTGAATCCGCTCTGTCTGAGGTTGGCGACGAGGAGAAAAACAATCAAAACTCCCTCGAGAATCAGGAAAACATCGAAAAATCGGCTGAGGAGGAATTTGTAAGTTTTTTATTTTTAACTTTTTAACATTCATATCTAAAAATAACTTATATCTTTTTTCTTAAATTTTTACTGACTAAGACAGGTTTAAGGATCAGAAATTTTGTGAAATATTCATTTTAAAGTTTTCTTAAACCTATAGAAAATCAAGTTTCTTTTCTTTAGGAGAAGGTAGACGGAGTGAAATCATCGGATTTGGACGAGCTAAGGGAGCACAAGGAGTGGAATCAAGTGGCCCTCGACGTGCACAGAACGCTCGCCAGATTCCCTCCGAACATCACCGATTCACACAGGGAGGTTTTGCAGGTAAATTTGAGACAAGTTTTAAAAAATAATTCGTAGCCTATAGTTAAGGGCAAAATAGGGAAGATATCTTTTTCCATACTATTTCAAAGGCTATTAAGCTACGAATTATCCAGATTGCCAAATTGGTAAAATTGGAGAAAAATTAAATTTCATAAAAAAAATAAACTCTCTGAAAATTTATATTTCGAATTTTCTGTAGAAATATTCTCTAGATTCTATTTTTTACTTTTCTAGTGAAAATTAATAAGTTTGAAATGAATTTGCTTCAAAGTTTGATGTTTCAGGATGAACTGATTCCTCTAATAGTCCGAGTCCTAAAGACGAATCCCCATTTCAACTATTATCAAGGTATCTCTTTGAAGCTTAGGAATTTTCAAGAAAAGAAACATTCAGGCTTTCACGATATCTGTCTGACAATTTTGCTGGTCTGTGGCATCAAAGACGGGTTAAAGATTTGCCAAAAGCTGACCAAAAACGGACCCTTTAATCGATATTTGCTGGAAAAGCTGGAGGACAGCGTTCTGAAGGATCTCGATTTGATGTGAGTCGTAAAAATTCAAAATTTCGAAAGTATTGATTTTTTAAAAATTTTAATCATTTTCAAAAATGTTGATTTTTGAAAGGATAAAATCTTCAGGTACGTGATTTTGCACCGAGTCGAGCCGCAAGTGGAGTCGGTGATGCGGGGCGTCAATTTGGGCAGCCTTTTCGCGCTCAGCTGGCCTTTGACCTGGTTCAGCCACGATTTTCGCAAATATCAACAGGTGCGTGTCAAAATTCCACAAAAATCTTACTTTAAAAAAAAAATCTATTTCAAAAACTCGTATTTTTATCTTTCAAAGAAAGGTCCTTAATCCGTTCGAAACATTTCGTTCCATTTTCATTTTTCAAAGAAAATATCGAAGTGATTTAAAAAAATATATATATATATTTCAAAATGCTTTAGTCTCAGAAATTTTGGAACTTTGTAGTCTTACGATTTTAAGATAATTTCAAATTTTCTAGATAGTTCGCTTATTCGATGCATTTTTGGCATCGCAACAGCCCCTTCTGCCCGTCTATGTCGCATCGTCGATCGTTCTTTGGAGAAAAAACGAGATTCTGGCTTGCGAAAGGTAAAAATGAAAGTTGTCCAAAAATTATTTTCTTTGCAAAATATGACGATTTCGAAATGTTTCACAATATTTTTGGGGGTCAAGTCATTCATTTTTCTTTTTCCAGAGAGATGCCTTTCATTCATCGATTGTTGTCGAATATGCCAGACGACGTTCCGCTGGAGATGATCATTTCGGACGCCCTGTACATGGCCAAAATGATGTCCCCGCAGCTGCTCAAAGGCCGGTACATGGAGGAGTATTTGAAGAAGGTAAAGAGCCAATAACTCAATATAATTTCTAAAAATACAAATTTTTAAACATACTCAAAAATATACGTGGGATAGATGCAAAATGAAATGACGCATTTTATCTCAAAATAATAGATCTCAATACGGACTGATGGATTCCCTATAAAATTCGCCAAAGCTTTGACTCAAATCCTCTCTGGATCTGCATAAGTTTCAGGCTTATTTGATAAAAAATATTTGAAATGGGAAAAAGCCATAAAATCAAATCTAATATGAAATTTAAAAAAAAAATTTAAATTTGGAAAAGTAGTTACACCGCTGCACTCGTTGCATGCGAAATAATATAGGACTTGTTAAGGAGAAGATTCTCTTCCCCATACTATTTCGCATACAACGATGCGATTATTGCAACTATTTTTTAGGTTGCCATGAGAAATGTATTTTCAGATTTCGTCTCCACCAGCTTCTCAAACCTCGATTGCCTCAGCGATTCCCCGATACGCCATCAAATTCTCGGTTGTGGCTGGAGCCCTGGCCTTCAGTGCCGCCTCCGGATACATTCTTCTCTCCAAATATCAGGTCAGTCAAATCTGAAAAATTCGGCTTCTTGTATTTACAAGCGGGTAGCGAGGGTAGGGAATGTGAGAAGTAAGAAAAAAACCACGTGTAAATACAGAAAGTTGAAAAATTCAACTCATCTGAAAAAAATGCAAATTTCAGGCTCAATTTTGAACAAACACCCCGAACTTGGAATGCGATTTTGTACAAATGATGTGCTATTTCGAATGTAATTAGGCCGAATCTGATGATTCCGAAAAATCTGTAAAAATGAGTCGCTTTGTTTCACTTTCTTGCCAAAGAGTTCTATCAGCATTTCTTGGATTTGACTAACGAAAGTCCCTGTGATATGGTCCTATTCTTCAAAAAATAGCCAATCTTCTGTAGAAAATTGACCAATTATTATAATTTTCTAGAAAAAGCAAGGTTTTCCTATTTGAAACGGGCTAGATGAATTACTTCGCTAGAATTTTTTAATTTCATTTTCAACGATTCGAGTTTTGTAAGAATGATAGAATAAATTAATTTTAGATTTGTTGTTTGTAGGCTAAATTAAAATATTGAGTTATTAAACTCTGGGAAATATCTCCATTTTATGATTTCGTTGAGACTTATTCGATTTTTGGGTAATTTTTCAATTTCAGTAATGTCAGAAGGAGGATCGCAGGGAGCAAGGAAAAGAACTGCAATGGATTCAGCAAATGGAGATTTAGAAGGTAAAATTTCTTATCCATTCATTTTAGTTTCCGATTACCGATGTTTCGAAAAACGAATTTATTTGATGAAAGTTTTGAAACATGAAAACATTTTGTAAATTTCAGTGAAGAAGGCGAAAAAGGAGTTCGATTTCGACGCTCATCCGAAGCGGAAGATCGCTCTCCAATTCTTGTACTTCGGGTGGCTCTACGACGGCCTAGTTCAGCAGGAAAACACTACAAATACAGTTGAAGCGGTTGGTTTTCACATTTTCACAGAATCGAAACTGAATCATCTAAAAATCTTCGTAATTATGACAAAGGGTGTGTTTTTGCAAAATTACGCAATCTTTCAAAAGTATTGCATGTTTCGCAGAATCTATATGCTCGCAAGTGAATTCGTTAAATCGTTTTATGCAGTTTGATTAACCCAATATTGCAAAATATCTTTAAATTTCCTTCGAGATCTTTCGGAAGTTAATTAATTAGCTATAATTACCCTAGTTTTCTATTTAACCACTTAATTACTCTATTATAGATGGAATTACCTAATTAACTATTTTGTTTTTGCAGTACCTGGAAGCAGCCCTGTTGAAAACCCGTCTAATCTCCTCATTTGCAGCCTGCGATATTTCTCGCTGTGGTCTAACAGACAAGGGCGTGTCCGCGCACAAGCAGGTCGCTGCGCTCATCGTCAGGTTAGAGAAATTTCTCTGCACTCTCTCACTTCCCCTCACTATTTCTCCACTTCTCACAGAAAATAGTATTAGAAAAAGAAGTCATTTTTGACTATAAATATTCCTCTCATTTCTTCCACTCTTTATCTATCTATCATTTAGAATAGGAGAATAATATAGAAATTTTCTGAAGAAAAAAGCGACTTTTGATCAGAAAAAGTGAAACTTACTAATCGTGCGAGTCTATTTTTAGAAATCTAGCAGAAAAGCCCATTCATTTGCGTTCGAAGTCGAAATTTGAAAATAGACCACCCTTTTTGGAAATTAAAGTTTTTCTCCCTGTTTATTTTGAAACCTAGCCAAATCGCGCACTTTTTTCGTTTGACCTTCAACGTGAGAGGAATGCGGGAGGTGAACGATTTTACCTCATTTCTTTGATGAACTTACTCTTTCTTTGTTTTGACTCCCAAGATTCGAAATTTGGTATTGAAACAATCAAGACAAAACGAATTCCCGCTACTTTTTTTAGATTTCAATATTTCTTGAAACTTATCTTTTTTATTGAAAATGTCCAATTTCAGATCGAATGACAAGGATGGTGAGGGCGTGTTCTGGTCCGATTCTACCCCGCAAGCAGTCCGCGACGCGTATCCGCGAAAGGACGAGCTCAACTTCGTCCGCATGCTCAACGGCGTTTTGCCCCGGGAAATTCGCATCACTGCGTGCGTCGATTTGATTAAATTCCGCGAAAAATTTGAAATTCCCCATTTTCTGAAAATTAAGTTTCTTCTAATTAGTTTCAAACAAATTTTATATTCTGAGCATTTAATTGCATTTGATTTCCAGTTAGTCTAACATTAAATTTAATTAAAATCAACTTTTCAGCTGGGCCCCGGTTCCTGTGGACTTTTCCGCTCGTCACTCTTGTTCGGGCCGAGCCTACAAGTACGCCTTCCCCAGGACGATTCGGACCTTGGACGTCGAGGCAATGCAAAAGGCCTGCGACCTACTCGTTGGCACCCACGACTTTCGCAATTTTGCCATGGTGAGAGTTCAATTTAGTTTAATTTTAAAAAATTATTAATTATGTTTCGAAAAATCTTCAAAACCAAAATTTTCTTTCTTACAATGCTTATGTAACAACGATCACTCCTATAAAGACTAAAAATAGGTTTCACTTTTCAGATCGATGATGATAAGGTGAGCCTCAACAAATCGTACATTCGTGATTTCTACGAGGCGAAAGTCGTCGTGAAGCCTGAATCCTTCCGGACGTCGGAGGACGAGGATTCTGAAGGCTTAACGTCGATTCAGAATCAGTACGACCTGATCGAGTTGAACGTTTCTGCGAGCGGGTTCGCTTACCATCAGATTCGCTACATTGTCGCCATTCTCTATCAGATCGGACTGGGGAATGAGGGGCCGGAGGTAAAATTTATGATTTACACGTTGAAGATAGGATTTAACGACTACCCGGAATAATTTTCAAAAATTCAAGTTTCAGCTCGTCTCGCAGTTGCTTAACATTGAAAAGATGCCCGGCCGACCGCAGTACAAAATGGCCACCGACACTCCTCTCTGCCTATTTGAAACAAAGTGCGATTTTTTTTGTATTTTTATTGAAAATTTGACTTTTTCCAGATTCGACTCTTCGAATTTGGACTGGCGCTACGACGAGGTATCGACGAAAGGCACGCTGGAATCGATGCAGAAATCCTGGTCCGATTTTGTGACGAGGTGCGAACAAATTATAAATAGCAATATTTTCGAAAATGTACTCACTCAAATTTCAAGTTTCTCAAGCTGCATTATTCCTTATTTGATGAATTATCCCACCAAATTTAAAATTACTATCTCTCATCACATGTCTAGTGATGATAACAAATCCTTGCAAGTCTGAATGAACGTTTTTTTCAAAAGTTTAAATTCTTTTTTAGAGCGCACGTTTTGAAATCGATGATAGAAGAAATGAAAGGCAAAGCGAATGAAGAAGTCAGCAATGGGTTCTACGAGTTTGTCATGGTTGGGGTTTTTTTCACTTTTCAAAAATTCCATTTTTTTTTCAGAGCCACCCCAAACCTAGAAAGCACAATCCAATAGCCAGTCTGCCAAAATGCTATAGTTTGGAGGAACGGCGAGACAAGTACAATACAAAAATGGCCAAGTATTTTTTTTTTCAAAAAGAATTTTGTTCTAAATTTCTACTTTCAGAAAAAACGGGCAAAATGGCGATGTGAAAGAGGAGCAAGTTTGATTTTTTTCCGACGGGTGTTATTATTGTTGATTTTATTGTTTTGAATAAATTCTACTGAGTTCTAGCATAAGTTTCACAGCATTGAGTTTGAAGCGTTCGAAACGCTGGAATATCATAAAAACGTGATTTTCTTCAACTTTAATCATCCGACTTTTGCAGAGTTTTGAGAAATGGCTTCTAGGAAGTTGGCTCTGGTTGGCTACGATCGGGACTATCTCGATTTGGACGGTGAGGCTGTTTTTTAATTGATTTTTCAGAAGTGCCTAGATTGAGACTTAGATTTCTCGCAATCTTAACAGATCGTTTTTGAAATTTGTAAAGCATAGATTTCAGGATTTTGACAAATTTTGGAGAAATCAGTGTATATACAAGTTGCATTGACAAACATTTTAATCAATAGTTTTTGAAACATTCTTTTATTTTTCGAATTTCAGATGACACGGATCTGGCGCGTCTGATCTGTACGTTGGACGAAATGCATCTGAAGAAGAAGAGCGAGGACTGGGCCGCTGAGCTGCTCGACGAGAAGAACGACGAAAGGAGGAAGGAGATCATCAATGAGGTAGGAAAAATAGCAACAAAAATCATGTTTCAAGAAAATCCAATATTTATTCCCTTGAAATAAGAAAGTGATAAACAGATAGGTTGGGTAAATTCCAATATACAATAAACTTAAATATCTTCGAGGACAACGTTGATAGAAAATAGAAATTGAGAAAATCCACCGTAGAATGAAATTACCTTTCGGAAAACATTAGAAAAAAATATCATAAAATTAAAATTCTTACAAAGAAAGCTGATTTATTGTTTGAGAAAATTGGAGAAAACGTGAATCTTGCAGTACCTGACGAATTTGGGCATCGACCCACAGCTGGGCGTGCGAATCGTCGTCGACAAACTTCTCAACCTGGCCATCGACAGACTCTACGAGACAAGCGGTAAATCGATTTGACCTCCTGTATTTATATACGGATGATAGACAGACGGCTGTATTTACAGCCGGCTCTTTTTCTTATTTCTCCGCTTCACATGTTTATCAGAAACTTGAAAGAAAATGTTTTAATTTTTCAGAAGTAGCCCGCAATTTGACTGCCGCCTCATATGAAGAGGAATTCGAAAGGAGGAAGAGAACGCTCAAGAGCTTCAACCCGCTCGAAAATGTTGATTGTGAGTTTCAAAAATATAGAAAATAAAAATAGAACTAAAAACATAATTTTATTTTAAAAATAAACATGTTTTAGAGTAAATAAATGAAAAAAATATTTTCAGTGAATTCTGCCGAGTTCTCTGAGCATGTGAAGCGTCTCTGTGACGCGATCGGAATTTGCGAGCACACGGACAATCTAGTCAGGCTTAGGGTATTTTTTTCAAATTTGTTTATTTTTATATTTTCATTTTCAGGCGGCTCTGGTTTTCATCAAGAAGCACCTGAGCGAGGAGGCCATTCTCGAGCACAACAAACGGGCTGAGGCGGCTAAAACAAAAGCGCCGGTTGGTTTTATTTTTATAAAAAAAGTAAAATAAAGAAAAAACTTTGAAAATAAAAATTAAAAAACAATGTTAAAACATGTAATTCTTAGAAGCAACTGGCCCTCAACTCGTTCCCCCTTGGCATTCCCGACCAGAAGCACGCTTCTGTGAATGTGGCCGCAAAAATCCTTCGCCTCCTGAACATCGAGGAGCTCAGGCGCCTTCAGACTCATGTAGGCTTCGAGCAAATTCTGCAAAAAAATATCCAAATCAGACTTGCAACGTTTTTGAGCCGCGTTAACCTCGTGAAACGAGATAGTGTGCATTTCGAGAGACGAATGAAGGCATGCTCTTTTTCTTTCCCGAAAAGATATACTATTTCGTTCATGCGGGCGCACCCTCGCGTGTGAACATTTACAACGCCTGGTTTCTATCTCTAATTTATCAATTTTATTTATTCCCTTTTTCTATGAATTTAGTGATAATCCATTGAACAAATGAAAGTTTTAAGTGGCTGACTTTAGAAATATGCGAATTTCAGATCAACGAAACCCTGGCGGCGATTCAGGCGAAAACCATCGACATGTCAAAAGCGCCCAACTACGATCAAGTCCAATATGGATATTAGAAGAGCCACTTCAAGTTTTCTTCAAATTTAAGCAAAGATTTATTTTATTTTGTTTTGTTGTTGATTTTGATCTACGGGGCGCAGTGATTGATCATCAATCACTTGACTTTTTATCCAATTGGTGTTTGTTTTACTGTTTTCAATGAAATTCTCGATTTTTGTCGTATTTTATAGCAACACACCCAGCTGTATTGTGCACAGTGAGATATCTGAATTCATTTCGAGATTTGTTGAAACTTATCTTTGCAAATTTCCAGAAATGTCGACCCCAGCGACAAGGCAGAGGCCCAATATTTTGATCACCGGCACTCCAGGCACAGGCAAATCGACACTCGCCGAACAGCTCGCCGACAAATTTAAATTCGATTTTATCGAGGTAAAAGATACAAATTTGAAAAATCGAAATATTTCGTTCAGATTGGGAAAATCGTGAAAGACTTCAAGATCTACACGGCCTACGACGAGGAGTACCAGTCGCACGTTTTGAATGAAGAAAAATTGCTCGACCATATCGAGGTTCGAAATTTCAAAAATATTCAAATAGCCATTTTCTTAGACATCCATTAGAAATACTTCAAATATGTTTTATTGAATTAAGTTAAAAATGCACGAAGAAGAGACTAATTGTCTGAAAAGTTGATTCAAATTGAAATTTCTTAAATACTCATTATAAATATTTTTAGATGTTTTCATTGAATAAAAATAAGTTTATAATCAGATAAATTCATTATTTCAATAGAAAATCGACTCAAAATGCTTCAAATTTGAGATTTTTTAAAATTAAATTTTTCAGGACCGAATGGACTCTGATTCTGGCGGCGTAGTCGTCGATTATCACGGCTCCGACTTTTTCCCCGAGCGATGGTTCGATTTTGTCATCGTGCTACGTTGCGCCAACGCGATTCTCTTCGATCGCCTCAAAGCCAGGGGGTACAACGATTTCAAGGTACGACCAATTTTTTCCTACTTTTTACACTAAAAATAAAAGATATTCTTCCCAACAAATAAAAGTTGAACATTTTAGAATATAGTGTGACTTCTAAAACTTGACTGGGGGTGTCTAAAATGTTTCACTAAATGGTTACTTTTTATGGAAAAATCGAAACTTTCATGGCTTCATTTTTATAAAATCGTAGAAACATAACTTGAAGATTCAAAAGTTCATTTTTTGGTTAATTAAATTTTTTTTCCAATTGAAATTAAAGCATTTTCCACTTACTTCATTTATCAAATTTTTGAAACACATGTAAAACAATTCATTTGAAGAAGGTTCCAACTAGTTTTGTTGAGGTTTATTCCTATCGAAATCGAATTTCTGAAACCTCTTTTATTTCACACAAATTCTAAGCATTCCCAAAAATTGAGCGGATTTGAAAGGAAATAACCGCAAAAAATCGTCAACATTTCTAAGCATGTGATGAGAGATAGTAATTTAAAACTGGTTGGGATAATTCAGCAAATAAGGAATAATGCGGTTCGAGAAACTTGCAAGTCTGAAGTTGAGTAGACAATTTTCAGGTGCGTGAAAACGTTGAATGCGAGATATTCGGTTCGCTGCTGGAAGAGGCGCGGGACGCGTATCCCGAGGAGCGAATTCACGAGCTACGTTCCGAAGGCCCTACCGATTTGCAGAAAAACATCGAAAAAATCACCGAATTGGTGCGCACCTGGAAGCAATAAAAATACGATACTTTTTCCTATTTTCCCAAAAATACTCCCAGACTTGGAAAATTTCGAACCGCGGTTTGCCGCATGAAACAAGATAGTGTGCTATATCAAGAGACGAGGGGAAGACATGCTCTTTTTCTCTCCGGTAAAGACTCGCTATCTCGTTTCATGCTGTTAGCCGCGGTTCAGAATTTCCCAGGTCTGAAAATACTCCAATTTTTAGAGAAAACTTTTAAAAATGCCCAATTTTAGAAGTTTTCGCAGAATTTCTAAAACAATTAAGATTCAGTCAAGACGATCTCATAAAAAATCGTCACCCCATAATCTGATTTCGGTATAGATTTATTCAAATTTTTTAAAAGTAATACCATTTTATCACGATTTTATGGATCAATCAAAATTAGTCATATTCAAGCTTTTCCTTCCAGTCTTGCTTTCATCATCTCTGCTATCGGTTGCTTTTCTATGAAATTGCAATTTTCTTTTTTTTCTTTGTTAACCCCGTTTTTGAGGGATTCTTTGTTATGGAAAATACACACGAATAAAGTTCAAATCGCCTAAGTTTCAAGGACTATTTGAAAATTGATAAAATGGTTTGAAAACCATGAAATATCCCTTGATTTTTTAAACCCGAAGATTTGGATAATTTTATTTTTTCAGCGAATCTTCAAAAATGTGTAAAATGTGGGAGAAAATTCGGTACGGCGTTCGCTGGAAGCCTCGTGAACGATTTGCTCTCGCTTGCAGGTCGATTTTTCTTTAAAAAAAATCTTACAAAGTGTTTAAAGAAAACATCCTCGACAATTTAGTCACTTTCTGAAACATTTGTGAATTTTCTAAAAGAACTTGAGAGAAAAATGCTTTTCTCGAGATTTTTTAAATCTTATAAGTTTTGAAAAAGACCCTTTCAGATCCCTAAATCTGAAGTCCGTCAAATCAGTGGACATTTCGTTCGACCCGCTTCGACCTGGCAACGAATCGATTAGGTTCGCATTTTTCGCAACTTTATGTCTCAAGAATACGGTTTACAAGGCTCGTTTTAGTCGTCCTTTCTAGTATTTACAAGATTTTTAGGAAAGTAATATGGCGAATATGCAAAAAAAAGGGTGAATCGTGAAATCAGACCTAGGCAGTGGGCTTAAGCCAGATCGTCCTAGCGTGCTCCTCATAAGTCTAAATATTCTGAAAAAGTGTTATTGCAGACCCCCTATGCGCCAACTTTCTATAGAAAAAATGGATTTGTGTACCCCTCCCCTATAATTTTTCGTTCTGGCTGAAAGTCTGCTTGGCTCCGCATGAAATGATCAAATTCGAATTTTATTTTTTGCAGATCGTTCTGGTCGAACATAAACGCGCCGCGGACGAAGCTGACGAACCCGCAGGTGCGAATCAAAACGGACATCCGAAACGACAGACAGCCACCCTACTTCATCGCTCATTTGGAGTCTGGCAAAAAACTCAGGTTTCAACTTTTTATTTCATTTTTTTAGTTATATATTTAAAATAATATTTTATCTATTTTTCAAAAAACATTCAGGTTCAACACCGACAACATGGCCTCGATGGACCTAGTTATGAGGTTGGAATTTCTAATTTTCATACTTTGCATAAGTTTCTGAAAACTTACATTAGAAATTGGAGAAATGAGCAGTGATTCAAATAAAGCTTTATTACAAATTTAAATAAAATATCGAAATTTCAACACTATTTTTTGGATAGGTTTCAAGAAATGACTGTATGGAAGTGGAAAAGAAGCTATTCGATAATAATGGGGATCAAGTAAAATTAACGAACAAATGTAATAAAATAGTTTTTAGATTCAACCGCTTGACTGGTCAGCCCGAACTTGGCAAGACTGGCACTCGTCCACTGCCTCACATGCAAAAAGACGCATAAGAAAATACAACCACTTGCATTCTCGAGGTTCTAAAATTACGCCAGCCTGTTTTCCTATTTTCAGGGTCTATCTCTCATCATTGTCTATTTTAGAATCTTGACCTTAACCTAGCTTTATTTAGACTTTAGGTTTGATTGAGATTTTCGATTGTTATTGTTCATTTTTGTTCTTAATTTTATTAAATTTCAAAGATTTGCGATTTTTACAGGGATTATTATTATTAGAAAATGGCGTTGAACTCGCCTGAAAGTACCTCAATTTTGCGATTTCTATTTATTTTTTTCGAGAAAATGCCTATGTTTGCAGATGTCCGCAGGCAGTTCAAACAGTTCGCCGGCCAAATCGAATTCGATTTTCCTGCGAACCGCCAGCGACTTCAAACGAGACTTAAGGTATCTCAAAAACAACAAAAGAAAAGCTTCAAAAACCCCCCAAAATCGATTTTCCTGACTTGGACAGACCAAACTGCTTTATTTCCTATTTTTCTGGTCTTAATTAATGAAACATACGTTTTTGTGAACCTTTTGAAATTCTCTGTAGAAATAAATAAATAGCATTTTTCCGAATTCAATCGCCCGTCAATCTGAGCCATTTGGTCGTGTCGAACGGAGAACTTTTGGTTGCCATTTCGCCAACCACTCTGCTCCATCAGCCCGTCAAAAGCACCGAGAAACGGACGGGTTCGATTTTTTTTAAACTTATTTTTTCTTGTTCGAATTTTTTCAACGTATCAGCCTCTAAATTTTCATTGAAGCATTTGCAATATCTTTGGAACTTATGATTTTATTTACTTCGAGTTGCCGTTTCATTTCAACCAGTTAGAGTTTAACTTCTAAGGATATTTAAAAATTAGAAATATATTTTAAGAAATTGTAAATTTCAGAAATAAAGTTGCCCCTGACTCCCGAGGACGGCATTCGGAATGTGCATTTGTCGACCAGCGGGCAACACGCGCTGATCTCCTCCAAACAGGGCAACAATTTCTACGTCCACCTCAAAACCAACAGCCACTTTGCGCTCAAGAAAATCAAGGCTAGACAATTTAAAAATTTGCTTGTTTTTATTTTTAATTATCCAGGCTCGAATCACGGCAGTGGGGTGGCATCCGAGCTACATGAAGGAGAGTGAAACTGGCAACATTCTTCTGGGAACTGATAAGGGTGAAAAAATAAGACTAAACAAATTACAAATAAACATAAATTTCAGGAGCCATTATCGAAATAGCAATAACGTCAAACGGCAGTGTTTCTTTTATAAAGTAAGTTTTTTTAAACTTAGAAAAATTTTTAAAAAAAATATTCCAGAGAGATCGTCGCTTGTTTTGGAGACGAGGCCATTCCCCTTCCGATCAGCGACATTCGACTGTGCATCGTGAACAACGAGGATGAGACGAGGGCTGAAAAGTGGGTGTTTTCTCTGAAAGGAAATTGAAAAACGATCGAAATAATTTTAAAAATTACAAATTTCAGATGGGTTGCTTTCATTTGCCAACCAGGCAAACTGCACTACGTCTACGGGTCAGTCCAAACCACCCCACTCAAACACAGCTACGTGAGCTCCGCTAGTTTGCAGGTCGAGATTTTATTTGATAATTTATTATGAGAGCTATTGATTAGAAATCAACTTCGGAAATTACCAAACTTTTACAGGAAGATTGTGAAACTTATTTATATTTTTGATTTCAGTCCGGCTGGATGTCTCTCGCCGAAACCACCCATTCGACGTATCAGACTCTCTTCACTTCAAAGGGTAACTGTCTATCTATAATTATTTTTGATTGGTCTAATCATCTCGATAATTATCCAGTTGTTTCAGATCGTCTGACCTCGACGCTGAACATGGAGTCAGACGAATTGGATTCTCCACAACAAGGGCAATCGGCCAGAAGCAGACAGGCATCTGGCTCCCCAAATGAGAAAATTGTAGGCTAATTATTTTAATTAGAACAATCAATTGAGATAATTAGAGTAATTAGAAATGGCGATAACTAGGGTGGTTAAAACGAGATACTTAGAGCAACTAATTTTGGGATAAGAACTATGGTAGTTGAGTTTGAATAATTGGGGCAACTAAATAAAGATAATTACCCTTCTTAATTTAAGATCTCTCAACTGTGCCTGCACCCGCACTACCAGGACCCACAACGGTTCGCGTGGCTCGGCCCGCGTGGCGTTCGCATCGGCAAAGTCGACCTCAACCCTGATCGGCCCATGGACATTCTCGTCGAGGAGCAGCGAATTCCGTACGTTTTAAAAATTTTCCAAATTAAAAAATGCAACTTGCTTCAATTTTGAATAAAAAAAGTTATTCTCAAGTTTTAATTTTCAAGAAGAACGTTCAAAAAAGTTATTTTTCAAAAAATCGTGAAGTTCGAAATATTTCGGATTATTTTTAGTTCTCTTTGAACTCTCGTAAATAAAATAATACATTTTTTCCTCAATTTTCAATGTTTTCAGCCCCCGCCGCGTCGAGGGTCGGCTGGAGTGTCCTCTGGCGATCAGTCTGTCCGAGTTCCACGTGCTGCTGCTTTTCCCCTCTCGAATTCAGGCTCTGTCCATCTACACCAAAGAAGTCATGTACGAAGACTCACTCACTCTGGTAATTCCTATTTTTTTATCGCGTGCTCGCCACTCAAATCTTGCCCCCCTAGAAACATATTCCGTTGCTAATGCTAGTGACTCGTCCTTTTCTTCTACCTCTTTTCATAGTGAGGGAAAAAGAAAAAGTCACTAACATTCGGCATTAGAGCATGCTTCTAGGAGGTCTAGATTTGCGAGACGCATTCGATAATTTTAAAAACACATTTAATACTTGCATTTTTGCAACAAAAGTAATTTTATTTAAAGAAAAAAAGGAGGAGAAAATTCCATCTTTCCGTCTCTCGAAAAGATATCTCGTTTCATTTTCTTCATTAAACTGCAGTTTAAGATTTTAAAATCTTATTATTTTTATTTTCGAAGAAAAAGAATCAATTTCAGGACGTCGGCGTAGCAGTGGGACTTTCTTGCGATCCCACATCAGAATTCCACTATCTCTTCACGCCCACAACCACCATCAAGTACAGGCCCAACGATGAAAATAGGTTAGTTCGGAACAAATTCGACGGGAAACATTGAAACGTATGAATAGAGATTGAGAAAGAAGGATAGATTTTTGAATTATCAATAATTTAGAGCTTGAACCAAATCGGGCATTGAATTCAAGGTTTTTTAAAATTCAATTTTTGAAACATAGAAAAAGTAACACTCCTCTGAATGTTCAAAAATCGATTTCTTGACTATTACATGCAAGACTGAAGCATAACGGGCTAAACTCAAAAATACTTTTTAGTCGAATTTCGAAACATAAGAAGTCAATTTGGCTTGTTGCATTTACAGGGCGGATAGGAAGGGTAGAGAATGTAGGAAAAGGAGAGAAATAAGAAAAGCCGTCTGTAAATACTGGAGACCAATAAATTTTAAATTTTCAGGTACGTTTGGCGCGTGTTTTTGGAGAGCGGCGAGTACGCGAAGGCCCTAGCGATCGCGCGGGTCAGACAGCAACTCGATCCGGCTGCATATCAGTACGTGCTTCGCAGACAAGCCGACAAATACATCACCGATAAGAAGTAGGCCATTTGTTAGACATCTCGGGAGAAGACCACCAAATCCAATGAATAAGGACCACAAATTTCCCTACCAGCCTTATACCCTAATGATAAAGCGATTTAAATTGTGGTCTTATTCATTGATTTTGGGATTGCCCTTTTGCCATTTGCCCATGTAATTGGCGATGAATTAGTTGAATTTGCAGCTACACGGCTGCAGCGGAGATTCTGTCGGAGTCGACGGAGAGCTTTGAGACGATCGTCCTGAAATTCCTGTCGACGGACGGCGAGCGACGCGGCGGCCTCAAGCTGCTGCTCGAGAACAAACTCGTCAAGTGCAACAGCTCTTCTCCTGAGGTAATATTGAGAACATCCAGGCAGGGCTTAAGTCTAAGTTTCCAAGCGTATCTCCTTAGGCCAAAAATTAGCAAAACAAGAATCATGCCGTGAACCCCCTCATGTATCAACTGTTTATGGGGAAATTTTTATTGCGTATCCTCCCTACCATATAATTTTCATCCTGGCTAAAAGTCTGCCTAGATTTTATTGAGAATAATTCAAACAAGTTTCGGCTACTTTATTCTTGAAACTGAAAGACTACTTCAGAAATGAAAGCTTTGTTGTCATACGAAAATTCATGACTCGCTTCCCTATCGCATTGCTCGGAGAGATTTCGATTCCCATCGCATTAGTAATGTTAGAATCATTTGGGCCGAGTTTCACAGCTCGATCCAACTTTTAACATATGATTTTCAAAAAATTCCCCTTTTCACAATTCTATTTTTGAATTAAGGAGCGAATGAAACGCGACGCGATCGTGCTTTGGCTTCTGGAAGAGCAGCTCACAGAGCTGTCCGAATTGAGGAAGGAACTGAGCAAACAGCAAGAGGCCGCAGAGCAAATGGCCCATCTCAAGAGGTTCTTCATCAAGAAACCCGTCTTGGTAGGGAAGAATCATTCGAAAAATGGCCTCTTGTACTTTTTTACTTCCAAACTATCTTTACCCTCCTATAGTTTTTATCTCCTTTTCTGAAAAAAGGCAAAGGAAAGAGAAAAAGAGGGTGAGTGTAACTTAGGGGTAAAAAGTACAAGAAGCAGGAAAAATTTCGTTTCAAACTTTCCTAGAATTCACATAAGTCTTCTTTTTTTTAAATCTAGTTGGTATCTTCCTGAAACTTATGCCAAAACAAATTTATGATTTTCAGGAGGCCATCCAAACGCATCAGAAAGCCGTCTATCGACTCATTTCTTCGCATGCCGATCTCGAAGTGCAACTCTTTCTGGCAAATGCTTTGAAAGGTGATTTTTTTAATTTCGAAAAAAAAAATAATACAAAATTCTAGACTACGACGTAGCACTCAACATTTACCTCGTAAGGGAGCAGTACAAGGACGCTCTGGACTTGATTAACTCGCTGGTAAATTGAAACTTAATAAGAAAATTTTAATTTGACTATTTGAATAATTTACTCTCACCAGATGAAATAGTATGGGGAGGATCTGATAGTGATTTTTATTTCCTCATATTTTGCATAGCAATGGCTACTTTTCAATTTTGCATGTTTTTTTTTGTTGAAAATAAAAATTTCGAATGTTCAGGGCAACCCCAAACTGCTGTACGCGTTCGGGCCCAAAATCGTGCCCTATATTCCCGCTCAATTGTTCGGCTCGATTATCGGCAACGAGCAAATCAGCCCACTCAAACTCTTCCCCACCCTCGTGCTCTGTCAGGAGAAAGAGAACATGGTACGTTCAAATCAGAAAGATAACCTCTAGGGAGCATTTGAGTCAGACTCAACAAAATATACGGAGGGTAGATCGCACGAACGAAATTTCCGCTATGACTTCATCACGAATAGAGAATTGTTAAAAATTCAGGGCTGGAGATACAAAATTGTGAAGCCAATATTATTATGAGGGAGTAGGTAGCAGAGGCATCCTGAATTATGTCCACCTCTAGGCTTGGGCACATTTCAGAAGTTGAATATTGAAATTGAAATTCACCAAAGTGATAAACGATTCATTCCTCTAATAATAAATAGCAAATGTTCAAAGTTCAACAAATTTTGGATACGTTTCTGAAAACTCTGAATGAGCAGAACGTTTTGAAATTTCAATATTGGATACATAAACTTCAAAGTTTGAAATTGTTCGGATATGTTTCTGAAAATTGGAAATATTAAACAAATGTTCAGATATCTCGATATTGAATAAATGTGAAGCTTAAAAATACGCTAAAGTGACTTATAAAATAAAGTTCAGGCAATCCAGGCATTAAAGTACTTGGAATGGGTGATAACTACGCAGATTGGTGAGCACTGGCGCGAGCTTCACAACATGATCATTCTCCTCTACGCCAGATTCCGGCCTAAGAAACTCCACCAATACTTGCTGGACGGGGGCAGCAACAAACACAATCTCCCATACGATCTCGACTTCGCTATTCGGACTTGTGTTCAGTACAGTGAGATTTTGAATTTTCGACAAATTGCATTTTTGAATGATTTGGGTCTTCAACAAATTGAAACATTCGATTTTCAGAACAAGAAAAATCCCTCATTTACCTGTACTGCGTTTCCGAGCTCTTTTCCGAGGCGGTCGATAGGGCTTTAAAGGTAAACTTGAGCTTACTGTAGATTTTAGCCTAAAACCAAATGACCATTTTTACAAATTGCATATAATATCGTCCAATAAATTTGAGTATGATTTGAAACATTAGAAAATGAATGATTTTACATTAGTTTTTATCTCAAAAATTAAGTTGAGATTATCAAATATGATTTTATGATACAAAAATTCACAGATAATTTGAGACATATCTTGAGAAAAAAGTAAAAATTTTCAGGAGAGTCTGGATTTAGCGAAAGAGTGCGCTCACTTGATGGATGAAGAGGACGAATTGTCGTTCGAACCCAAGTATCCCAAGGAAATGCGCAGGAATATTTGGATGAAAATAGGTTAAATTTTAAAAAAATCATTTTTTGGAAATTCGAATTTTTCAGCCAAACACATTATCACGAAGGAAAATAACGCGGTCAAATGCATCGACCTTCTGAAGGAGTCCAAAGATGCTCTGTCAATTCAGGTTTTTTCTTTAAACTTTACTCGTTTTTGCTATTTTTTAAATTGCAGGACGTACTTCCTCTCTTTCCCGAATTCACCAAAATCGAGCACTTCAAGGAGCCGCTCTGCGAATGTCTCAAAGATCACTCCGTCAAAATTCAGGTTTTATTTTTTTTAATTTTTAGAATTTAAAAATAAGACTTGCAAGTTTCCGAACCACATTTTATGTCTTTTCTGATGAGTTACCCCAGTCGGTCTTCAATTGCTATCCTTCATCATATGCTTAGAGATTATGACGATCTTTGCAGCTGTTTTAATTTTGATGCTTCAGGACCTGCAAGACAAGATGAAAGAAGCGATGCAGATTGCCGAGGAAATTCGCGTCAAAACCGACAAATTGCAAGAGAGGTGGAATTTTCAGACTGAAAAAGTTGAAATCGTATAAAAATTCCTTGGCACCTATCTGAAAATGAATGTTTCATTTCTATTAGACTCTTAAGAATGCTATATTCAATTGTTCGGAAACAATTTTCTTTCCCACATATCATTTTTGAGAAACTTATTCAAATATTTTTTTTTATTTCCAGAAAATATGATTTTTCTTTTTTCAGAGTGATCGTGATCAAGCCTGGGGATATGTGCGCTAGTTGTTCGAAGGGACTTTCTGGCCGACCCTTCTACGCCCATGCCTGCAGGCATTTCTTCCACAGGGAGTGCCTCGAAGACATCGCCATGTCTTTCTTGAATGAGGTATGTTCAGAGGAAAATACAAAAAAAAAACTCCCCAATTACACACGAGCAAAATAGCATTGCTTTTGTAAGAAAACGATATGTCTGACCTATGATATTTCAAAAATGTCATGTGGCTCCCCAAATGTTTTTTCCCAGTTTTGGAAAAGTCGATTTTTCAAATTTCAGTCCGAAAAGAAGAAGCTGGAGAAACTGATCGATGAAGAGCAGAAAATCCTGCAGCGTCTCGAGCTAAATGAGAGGGTTGGAAGCAAGGCCGATGTTGAACGTGGGTTTTTTTTCATTTAAAAATTTAGAAAATCATTTTCTAAATTGTTTTTCTTTCAGAACTAGAAGTGGACTACGAAAAACGCGCGATGGCCATTGACAATCTGCTCGGAGCGGAGTGCCCGCTGTGCGGAAACAGAGCCATCGAGTAGGTTTCGAAAAATGATCAAAAATGAAAATTACTACTTCTGGGGGAATAATGGATATTCTATAAACTGTTGTAATTACCCAAAATTGTTCTATATCATATCAGAAGCGACGAAGCCGGGACAATAAATTGACTTTTATGTTTATTCGACGGAAGCGACGAAGCCAGGACAATAAATCTCGGACCTCTGTAATCGTCGTGAAAAGTGAGCACACAGTATATCTCCATTAGCCACGTTGCCAAAAATCACAGGATAATTACGCGTGGCCCTCCTTACATAGGTAATTACGCGGCCAATAAAATCTCCGCCGACATCCATAAAGCGCATTGATTGGTCAACAATTAATAGTTTTTAATTCGTGGTCTTCTATGTATATGACATAACTATAAATGCGCACTTACATGATTTTATGTAATCTAGCATCGGTATTTTTACCCTTAGTAATAGTGATCTTTCTAAACCAAAGTAAATGATAACATTTTTGAAAATTTAGAATTTCATGCAATAGCTGCAGAAAACTGGCTGGCGCATACGATGTATCTTTCTTCTTTTAAAGTGTAGAAAATTTGATGTTTTTACAACCCAATTATGGCATTGAATTCAAGATAACTTGAAGTAATTGTTGTCTAATCAGCAAAATAATCCATGGCATTGGAACACGATACTGGCTCAAGCCAATTTCACTTCAAGAGCGATAGTCGAATCA